>JAGDQP010042313.1:0-14377 GCA_022664845.1 Lepisma saccharinum | reverse complement strand
ACAACAATGGGTTTGGCGGCCATATTGGATCCAAGATGTCGACTTCTACAAAATTTGAAAATATTTTCGTTACCTACTAGCAATAATGTACCATCATTCCAAATTTCAATTCAATAGCCCCAGCCGTTTAGGCTCTATTGTACACAACAATGGGTTTAGCGACCATTTTGGATCCAAGATGGCGACTTTTCCAAAATGTCGGATTTTTCCCTCTACCTACTAATGCTTCTACACCTTCATACCAAATTTGGTGTTTGTAGCTTCAGTAGTTTGGCCTGTGAATTTATATGGATGAGAGTGTAGTATGTGGATTGATGGATTGGACGAAAAATCCTTTGGACTAAATGTCGACTGGACGAAATGTCCTGTGGAAGAAAAATCCGTTGGACCAAATGTCTTGTGGACGAAAAATCCGTTGGACCAAAAGTCAATTGGACGAAATGTCTTGTGGACGAAAAATCCGTTGGACCAAAAGTCGATTGGACGAAATGTCTTGTGGACGAAAAATCCGTTGGACGAAAAGTCGATTGGACGAAATTTCTTGTGGACGAAAAATCTGTTGGACCAAAAGTCGATTGGACGAAATGTCTCGTGGACGAAAATTCTGTTGGACGAAATGTCTTGTGGACGAAAAATCTGTTGGACGAAATGTCTTGTGGACGAAAAATCCGTTGGACGAAATGTCTTGTGGACGAAATGTCAATGGACGAAATGTCTATGGACTAAATATCCCTGGACTAAATGTCGTATGGACAAACTGTCTTTGGACGAAACGTCACCCGGCCTCTATGACTGACGTTTTCCTTACTAAAGAAGACAAAAAAAAAAAAGAGGAATTCTTCAGAGAAACCAATCTTACAAATCAAATTACAATGCACCTTCAGAGAGGTCAACTAAAATAAACACCGGGGAAGATGGAGAAAATGTAGACTCCGGTGCAGGATGGGAGATAATGTTTACCGAAACAGAAATCAACATACCGCACCATAGCGACGGAAATATTTTATCAGCAGTTTCAACGAAAGTATAAATATTAAATCTGATCTTTGAAGAGAAGAACAATTGTATGTGATCAAATAAAGGTGTAGAAGAAAAGGATGCTTACAATATGCAAGGAAATTACACAAAAGTACTCATCATAAAAATACAGAATTAAAGAAGAAAAAAACTTGACGAGAAATCTTCACGGAAAAGAATGAAAAAATTGAAACGACTTACGGCGTCACGTTTGAAAATTGAATTGTCGTGAAGAAGACTTACCAGCGAACTGTGTTCGGTTGAGTACTCTCAATGAGTGTTGTGGTCAGATGTAGGTTTCTGAGCTGAACAATCTTCACTAAGTAAGATAAACCGAAGGTAGTTTGTCGCTGCCTTTCATCGGATTGGGCTGAGAATCCCTTGTATCTCCAGTGGTGATCAATTTGGAACATACTGATTAAATGACGCGAGAAAATGTCGAATGACCGGATTATTATTATTATTATTATTATTACATTGCACTGATCTGCAGGTCCTTCTAACAAGTTAGCGAGCACTACACATTGAACCTGTTCCATTTAATTACCACTCAGTGTCCATTTAATTAAAACATGAAGCATAAAGTTTCCGGACTGTATATTATTTTCCGTCAATGACAAAGAGGTATGGTAAAGAAATCGCTCGTCTGAACCCAACCAACATGGTAATAAAAATCGCTCGTTTGAACCCAACCAAAAATCTACAGATGTTGAAGGTCTATGTCCCCTCAGGCGCTGAAGACTCCCTGGCACGTAACATGATTATAAACATGACTTCTTGATTTGAGATTCCATGTTTTTTTTTTGTTTTGTTTTTTTCTAGTTCTGTTGATGTAAAAATGAGGTACAAACATATATATAGCGTGATGTTTAAGAAGCCCTAAATGCGGTTTCTGCCAAGCCATTTACCTTCCAAAACGTCGTGTGTTTTGGTAATTGTTTGCCTGTCCTCTCACCTACTTTACCTCCCTCTGTCAGCAAAAAAACTAAAACGATATCTCTCGAAGCGCTAACTGCTCGCTTGAAAGAAATACCCTTATGAGACGAGACGCAGGGAGGGGGGTGATCTAGGCGGGAGGAACAATTAAGAACAGCTTTCAATTAATCTCACGACAAGGTTCGGGAGATCATGCAAACCCACCAGAAAAAGAAAAAAATATATACACATTTAACATAAAAGAGAACAGAGAACCATTATAGCTTACGAGTAATAGCACCACCAGCAAAATATAACCTCCACCAGTTTTTCATTCCGTTTTAATTCTTTCTTTTAAAATGGGTTCTAATCTGACATAGTCAACTACCGCGATAGCTTTGAAATTCATGAATTATTTATAAATAAGAAACTCCCCTCGAAGCGTACATAAAAAAAAGTGCTATATACGCGATGCTTGCTTTAAGCGTGTTGATTCTTAACTCACTCTACACATGCTGCATGTCGTTATGTGTAGCACTGAACGCAATGTATCCTCCATTTCCTAACAAATTGCGATAATAAAGGGCCAAAAGCATTGTCTTTCTTCTTCTTAGAAAAAAAAAAAGAACATTAACATTTATTCAGAATACTTATCTACTGTTCGTTGATCTCTTTTTGCTTTTCCCTCTGTTGTCTTATTCCTTTGACGTAACAAATTTGAATTGCTACAGCAGTGTTCGTTCAGACATCTGTCGTATGTTGATTGTGTGCTTATATCCTGAAGGAGGAAGTTCGAAATCGATTTACAACACTTCTCCTGTAATAAATTTACAACATGTGTGGCCAGAACACACGTTAAGAACACGATTTGCTAGTGAGATCTTATTACCTGGATTGAATCATATCTTCAACTTGCAAAGACACCACTTTTTTGAATCACACATTATGGTAGAAGGGATAAATAATACTAATGACCATAAATCAGACATCATTTTTATTTCAGGAAGTAAAAACAATAATTAATACATATTCAACTATATATTTTTTGTAAATTATAGTTGAAAACTGATGTACTTGTTTGAAGGGGAAAAAAATCACGGTACAGATATAATCAGGATTTTTTTTATTAAACTTTTTTTTTTTATTAGCAACGACCAAATACCGAAAAAAAAAAGTTATTTAATCTGTTGAACAAGATCTTCATGGGTTTGTGGTTAAGGAAATAAGGTTGAAGTAAGAAGTAAATACATATATAAACCTTGTAACCCACAGATCATCATAACCTTTTCGAACATTTCAACTATGGCATTTTTATCATTTCTGAAAACTTTCCAGTCTCTCTCTCTCTCTCTTCATTCTTCCCTCTAGATTACATTCGAAAGTGAAGAGATTTCTTTTCAACCGAACGCCCGCCACATAAGCGAATCCGATTTCAATTCATTTCTGTGGCTGTTGCTACTGCACTGCAAGAGAAGTTGTTTAATTGCATGTGTCAAATGCACACACACACACACACACGCATATGCGTTTCCCCCTTCTTTCCACGCCCCTTCCCACACGCCACACACTACTCCATATATGTATGAAGAAGCTTTATAACACTAAATCTAAATTTTGCACGATATTGCTACAACATGAACATATTTTACTTCGTATGGTAGATTAACCTATTCTGTCATGCGAATGTATCTCTATCAGTTTCTTTACCACCACCACTCAAAATGTGATATAAACGTCTAAGCATGCACTGTGAGAACAATCCGTTTTTCCCTTATAAACAACACAAAATTGAATCTTCTGACGTACGTAATGAAAACCACTTTTTACGGTTATCTTTCCTCTGTACAGTAGCACCCTGTGGATCTAGATAAACAATGCCACCGATACAGCGCCATCAATGCTGCAACAGACAGTATCAAAATGGCTTCGACACAGAAGAAAGCGGAATGTATTTTGTGGTTTCATTATAAAAAAAACGGCACTTACAGTTTAGCGAAACATAAGAAGAGAGAATGCCCATTTCTATAAATGTGAGTGTACAAAATGGAAAGTACAAACTACTAACACCCTTCAAACTAGTGTCCCAGAATATCCACGGTGCCCCTGCCATCCATATGGGGAAAGCAAGTATCAAGAGCCACATATGCGATTTTGCTCACTATGTTTCACTTCCCACCGAAATGATGTATATATTCACAAAGTATTTCTAGTGTACAATGGCTTGTTCAGTTTGGAATTCAGATCAAAATGGATCTAGGTCGCGTGAATACGAAGGATGTTCCAAAGCGTCCCATTCATTCCCACCACCGCGCCGTAGGAAGACTTTGCAGTTTGAAGATACTACATGCACTCGCCGTTCGTTCCTTGTATTGTTCACTACTACGATCTAGCCGTTGCTCCATGATCAGATTGTTTCAACTAAGAGGTTATTTCCATTATGTGCCTTTCGATTTTCCCTACCAATGGCCCGCATCCAGAGCCCAACTGGCGATGGCATTTAAACGTATATGATTGATTTCCAATGTTTATTCATGTTGCGACCGTTTTCTCGAAAAAAAATTTCATATACTTTTTAAATATTATTTTCTTTATCCCCAGATCTCTTTAGGGAACTATTTTCTCTCTGCCTGTTAATTATCCAATCCCTCCCTATCGTTACCGTTCAATGTATTCTCTAGCTGCTTTTGTAACTCTCATGCCTTTACGACGTAGCCTAACTTTTTACCTGCTTATCAGTAGCCGCTCCTCGTAAACTGTTTCGCTTCCTTTCCGTGATCATCCCTTCATGACGTAGCCTAACATTTTGCCTGTCTTGTTAGTAACCGGTCCTGCTACTTCTTGCTCCCTTTTTCTCCTCTTTTCCATGATCATGCTTTCATGGCGTGGCCTAACGTTTTACCTGTCTGTCAGCAGCCGCTCACCGTTAACTCTTTCTCTTCCATAATCATGCTTTCATGGCGTAGCATAACATTTTACCTGTGTCAATAACCAGTCTTCGTTCCCTTTTCTTCTATCTTTCAGTAATCATGCCTTCCTGACGTAGCCTTACTTTTTACTTGTCTATGAGCAGCAGCTTTCTGTTACTCCTTGCTCTCTTTTTTCTCATCTTTTCCGTGATCATGCATCCCTTCATGGCGTGGCCTAACTTTTTACCTGCCTGTCAGCAGGCGCTTCCCATTAACTTTTTCTATTCTTTTCAGTGATCAAGACTATTCGGAGAAAGCTAGCCACTTTTATTTGTGTGAATTCTTAGTCTAACTACAAGGTTCTGTTGTATACGTAAGTAGCATTTTCCTACCTTATTCTAACATGTCTGGAGAACAAATGAAGACGTAAAGACGGGAGAAATAAACCCCGAAAGAAACTTAACCCTAGGAAATCCTCGAGCCCAAAGCTAGTTTTTTCGAAAATATTCCAACACAATATTATTAAGCATTTGCTCTTTTTAGTTATTTTGTTAGTTACTGTTACTTAAACAATTTTCCATAGTGATATAAAAAATACCACAAAAGTAGCTTTGAAAATATATTATTTTATGGTAGTACGTTCGAGGAACCCCCTCCTTGGGATTTCCTGTAACATTTTTTTATTATTATTATTTGGAAGATCACAAGGGATTTTAGTTAACCAATAGACTATTATTATCTGTCCAAAACATGAATAGCAATCTTATCTCGCATATTACCGAACTGAACAGAGTATGTATCTGACCACAACACTGGCAACAGCTTCGTCCCATTGGTGCTAGCTCTGTCTGTTCTTAAACACTTTCCTGTTAGCTCGACGTAGTGTTGAAAGCAGAATTTGTGATTTTGTTTTAAACATGTCACACAGGTTAAGAGAGAGTTCTATAGAGTGAGAACTTTTGAATACAGATACAGAAAACGGCATATATTTGGAACTTTTCAATAGCCAACAAAGAATACTGTAGTTTTCTGTAGAGAAAACTAAATAAATCTCATGTGTTTTATGTGTAAGTACACATGTACAGTACGCTTATGGTCGGAGAAAATTTAAAATAACTCTTTCACTTTTATTTATATATTTTAAAAAAGTATAAAATTAGATAAATAGGGCAAAGGTTGGCAATGTCGTGGCATGTGATAAATTCGTGATATATTGGATTTTGCAATGCCACGACATTACCAACAGTTATGGAATTACAATTATAGCCACCAGATGGCTCCAGCAGTATTCTACTTAAGTAGTAGACCTGCATTCGGCGTGACTGTAACTACCAGGTGTATGCATAATTTTGCCGTTTTTTTTTTGGGGGGGGGTAAAGAAAACACGTAATTTTCAAGGGAAATTAATTTTGTTTTATTCAAAATATTGGCCATCGGCTTCTACACATTTCGCCCATCTTTCAGGTAATTGATGCATACCATGCCAGAAAAACTGCTTGTCTTTTGCGGCAAACCATTCGTCGAGCCATTTTCCAACGTCTTCGAAATTGCTCAAGTGCTGCTCTGCAAGCGCGTGCCCCATTGATGCGAAGAGTTGATAGTCAGATGGCGCCAGGTCTGGGGAGTACGGTGGGTGCGGAAGGATGTCCCATCCAAGCGATTTCAAGGTGTCTTTCACTGGTTTTGCTGTGTGAGACGGCGCATTAAATCACTTTGCCATGTCTTCGGACCCATTCCGGTCGTCTTTCGATCAATGTGTGATTTAAATTAATCATTTGTTGGCGATAGCGTTGTGCATTAACGGTTTCGCCGGGCTTCAAGAGTTCATAATACACAATACCGCTCTCGTCCCACCAGACACAAAGCATGGTCTTCTTGCCGAAGCGATTTGGCCTTGGTATTGAAGGACCGGCCACAATTTTTTCCACTTCGAGTTTTCAAAATAAATCCTTTTTCCGTCACCCGTCACAATTCGATACAAAAAGGATTTTCTTTCGTGGTGTTGAAGCAACATTTCACAAGTGACTTTGCGATTTTCCACTTGACGTTCATTCAAATCGTGTGCGACCCATTTACCCAGTTTATTGATCTTCCCCATTGCTCATAAACGTCTGCTGACTGTTTCTTGTGACACATTTAATGCTTTTGCCAATTGCTGTTGAGTTTGAGTTGGGTCATCCTCCAATAACACCTGCAATTGCTCGTTTTCGCACTTTTGTGGTCTAACAGAGCGCGCACTGTCTTTCACATTGAAATCGCCACTTTTAAATTGTCGAAACCATGTCTCACATGTTCTAATCGATGGAGCGTGTTCACCATATGTTTCTACCAGCACACGATGACTTTCAACAGCCTTTTTCTTTTGATTAAATAAGAAAAGCAATGCGTGCCGCAAATGTTCTTTTTCAGGCACAACCTTCGACATGATCACTGAATGATGAAACAAAGACGTTAGTGTTTGGCTGACTCAACTTGTGTGTGTGTTTGTAGTTTAATCTCAGACGAACAAAATGACGTATGTGTCAAATGAATACGCTGCGTACTTTTCGCTGGCACGAAAATACCACCCTTCTTTACTATATACAGATTTTTAAAAGAAATATAAAGATATAAAATACTTAACTACTGCATACGTTGCCATCACAGAGACATATAAATATGCGAAGAGGAGATAAAGAGACAAACAGAGAAGGAAAGAGAGAAAATTCAATGGGATTTTATTCATAGACGTCAATGTCCCCCCTGTCAAACAATGAAGTTTATTTTGACATATAGAGCCCTCTCCTGAACAACCAATCTACTCCATATCACGCAGATAAAGAGGAAACCGAAGGAGAGAGAGAGAGAGAGAGGTGCGAAAACACAAACACAGCAAAACAACAATGTCAGAAAAGCACAAGAGACAGAAAGTGTGTGTGTGTGTGTGTGTTTGAGAGAGAGAACAAAATTTTGGAGCAACACCAGTGGATCTAGCAGCTGCCGGTGACAACCCTATTCTTTTCGAGTCTGGCGTTCATATTGTCAACCTCGGTGACGTTACCCGGTGACCCAGCAGGACTGGTTGGCATAGAAACAGGACAGCATTTCAAACCATTGCTGCTCTAGCTCCCCCATCCCCTCCAACCCGCTCCCTTTTCATCGTCATTATATTTCATGCTCCTGCTTTTTTTTCTCTCCTATTTTCATGCCTATCAATAGTATTTAATAAACAACATGGAATATTTATTTCGTTGCTCTAAAGCCTCGAGGTCTATCGATCTTGTTCTGTCATCAGTTTCCACGTTTGTGTGCCAGTTTTCGAAATGCACAATCACGTACGTATGTGAGTAAATTTCGCTTTCCTTCTGTCTCTTGGAACGTCCCTTTACAACTGCCCACCTCGATGAAAATAATGGTGTGATTCCAGCTTGCTCTTTTCTACAATTTCTCTTGACCAATGAGCAAAGAGTTAAGAACTGGACGGACAGCAAACGTGCATTTGTCAAAAGGGCTGATGAAAGAGGATTGTTAGCATAGGTGTTCAATCTCATGATGGTGGGCCTAAAGAGGGTCGATGTCATTCCAACATATCCACCTTCACCGCAACTTGAAACGTGAGGGAGAACCGAAAGTTTATGATTCATTGGAAATCTGAAGCACACGATATTTTCTACTGGTCGACTAGGGCGCCACATGCTGTGAAGAACTTGAACTAATACAAAGTACGAAGATATTGGTTAGCTGCTAGAAAGAGACAACACGATTGGTGGATTTGCTAAAGCCAATCATTGTTCACCCGTCCTGCCTTTCGTGCCAACAACGAAGCTTCCTTAGCCCTTTCGGGCGCCATATGTGATGTGAGACACTTGTATAGAGAGGTGAAGCTTTTGGTTGCAGGCGGCACTATTAGTATGATGCCATGCCAAATAAGCTTTAAATTTGTGATATGATGGGGAATACCGACAGTTTCGATACTGGATATAGCTTTACCGACACGTAGGGTCACGGTGGTTGAGAATGAAAGCAAAGAAAAGGCGTAAGAGACGACTAATGCAAAGGACGGGAATGTCAGTAGCAGCATTTCACAACAGTGAAATTTTTGGTCTTATAATATACACGTTTCCAAGCTTAAAAGAACATATTAACAGTTTCGGTTTTACTTTCAATTAGGGTTATTTCGGGATTGATGTCCCTATTTCTCGCAGTAGTAGCCAATAACACGCAGGTGTTTAACAAACGCCGTAGTATCCAGGATCAAAAGGCTTGCCACCTACAAAGTTTCTGTCACATTTGACTTTGGCCATCTCATCTGTATATCCATCTATTCAGGAATTACACTAAATATACAGTGTAGTTTCATAACAAAGTAGTTCCCATGAAGGGGTGTAAAACAATGTGTAGTTTCGGAACTAGAATTACCAAAAAGTCACTAATGATGTATAGATATCGACAAATAATGACGTAACATTTTTCGGTTTAGTAAAATCACAATCGCAGTTGTATCCAACGATTCAATTGATCGAAGTTTATGATAGAGGAATGCAACAAAGAACTTTTTTTTTCTTGTTTCCCTGCGTGAAATGATTATTTGAACCTTGTCCAAGTCGTTTGGAATCGACCCTGTACTATATGGAATCCATCCATTATGGTAAGTACATATATGTTTTCACAATTTACATGGGTACGCTATGCACATAGCTTATGCGGATTATTTGCGTAAATCGTCCCCTTCGAGTCATGCGGTTTCAGATCCGGTGACCGGTTAGGCCAGAAATTCCTGGAAGATGATGCGATTTCCGAAAGGGGTCCTCAAGAAACTGTAATGATGCAACAGCGACCTGAATAGAAGAAATGAAGGAATCTACGGGTGGGCAGAACCGGATCGTAAAGGAACCGGTTCTGAAGAGACCAACTATCCGTATCTGGGTACCCGGTTCCAGGTCCGGATTCAGATCCTTGGTTCCAGGACAAGAATCATAGGTTTTCCAAGATCCGAATCCGGATCCTAGGTTTTAAGATCTGGATCCAGGTACCCGGTTCCAACATTATTCACAACAGGGTGCATGTAACCATCTCTATACCAAACACGCATGTAATCATCTTTATACCAAACACATTGCACTTCCAAGTGGCGCATCAAGTCAAATTCAAATACATATAATCAAATCCCATTGAAATAATTTACTGTGGTAGTATAATACATTACTACAAATCGTACGTGTTGTGTACATTAACTTTTCAAGTAGCCTATATATGAAGGGTGTGAGGCAAGAACATGGTAACCCACAATGTTAAACTTTTAAGAAATTCGATTTTTACTGCTGCACAAGTCATTTTCATTGGCTGAAAGCTGATTTTTCACGTAAAGCTATACATAAAGGCTTAAAATAATTGTACCAAATCAAAATAACGAATTTATATTTTTCATGCTGCTGTGTGGGTTACCATGTTTTATTATTTATACCATAATATTCGCTACCTAAGTCACTCAAGAATAAATCTTTTCACTGAACTCGCTCTAAGAAATGTTTAATTTACAAATTCTTTTCCTTTTTAGTGGCAAGCTGGTATACTGCTCCTCGTCTCCCGCCATCTTAATTGTTGGTTACCATCTTATGAATCCCAAAATGTTACAATAGGCTTACCATAAGTAAATATTGCTGCCATCTCTGGAGCACAATTTGAAGTCGGACAACATTAAACGACGCGGTATGATTCCTTTCCATCGGGTGCTGAATAACTCAAAAAATAAACATTTGTGGGTTACCATGTTTTTGCCTCACACCCTTCATATGTAGATTTATTACCAAATACAGGTCTACATAACGTCTACAACACGCTATTACACATTTATATTTATCGTAACTCGTACGTTTTCGCTATGTTCCACTTTAAATCCATGAAGTTACTGTTCCAAAATTCCAATCGTTTATTTGAACAAAAATGGAAAATGACGGGAATTTAAAAAATAGGGAAAAAAAAAACGCTTTCACGACTTTATGTAACTCCTTTGGGAATCTTGGTGAAAGACAAGTCCAACGAAAGGCTCCTTTTCTTTCTCTTGACACAAAGGTACTAACGTTGACTTCAGCAAAAATTCATGTTTTTTTTTCTTCTTTTCTTTTTCATAAAAGGGAATGAATGAAGAACAGCATCCTACGGAGGTGGTTCTTCTTCTTCTTCCTTTTTTAAAACTTCTACATCTTTTCATGAATATTCACCATCCTTTTTGACGTCAACTCACGCCGAAGGTGAGTGAAGCGAATCTCTTACAGCTTTGGTGCAAATATGTTGAGAGTTGAGTGAGTGGGTAGTCCCCTGAGAGAGACAGACAAAAATGGACGACGAAGCATGGTAGACAGGGGGCGACGTGCAGAAAAACTATTTTCCAAAGACATTTTAGATTCCCCCTCCCTCCCGTTCTCTCTTTCGATAAGGCTGTTCCCACCCCCACCTCACCCCCCAACACTACAACAACTAACTCTCCGCCGCCCTAGAGGCCAGCACGAGCGAGGAAGCCTCAAATTGAACACAAATTGGAACAATCATTCGGTAATTACTGAACTGACAGAAGAAGAGGACCGAATTCAATAGGGTTGCTTTGCTTCCCATAATGCACCTCGTTCATGGAATACAAAAGAAGTACGTAAGCATACTGCTAAAGAGGATGCATATTAATCTATCAACATATATATTTACACATACGAGCACAAGTGTTGCAAACTATACATAATAAATTAGGTGAATTGTCCAAAACATTTAATCTCATTAGTTTGAAACACTGCATTCTGTGCTTCATACGTGTTGATTAAACCGACGATTGAATTTAAATTTCATGATCCTTAGGCTTGTTTGGCTCAGATCAGGTTAAGGGAGAGGTATGTGAAGTCAGTCACGGTTTGGTTTTAAGGTATTATCCCCGCATTCGCCTCGCGTGACTACTGATTAAAAAAAGTTTGAAAAAAACTGTCAGAATAGGCCTCTCCTGGGATCGTTCTCAGAACCTTCCAATTCCGTTCTCAGATCGAGAAATATTCATTTTATTTACTATTATTAAGCAGAAGATTTTGAGCTCGAAGTTGGAAACCCTGTATATCGTAAACGAAGTCTTGCCTACAAAAGCTCATATGATCATTTGGTCGTGCGCTGGCTTCGCAACTGATAGGGTCCTGGGTTCCATACCAGCGACCGAGCATTCAGGTTTTTCTAGGGTTTCCTATCACACCAGGGGGAAATATCGGGATGGTATCTTCCCTCACCGACTCCTTCCGGCATCCTTTTCTCTATCTTATCATGCTGTTAGCCATAGATGCCTGTCGAAAGTTAATTCTTATGAACATCTTTTTTTGTTTTCCATGTGGGGTACTCGTCTGCCAAGAGTATTTTCCCAGAGTCTACCGGTTCCCGTAAGATCACCGCAGTCGAGCAGCTCTGGGTCTGGTCAGTGTTTGGATGGGTGACAGTTTCAGCACTCCAGATCATGTTGCCTGTGCGGCGTCTACCCAGCGTCGTGAGGTCAATTGGGGAGCTACCTGAATAAAGAGGTAGCGATCACAGTTGAGGGCTTCGGCTCTCCTCTCCCAACACGTCTGGTCCTCCGGAAGGGAGAGGCCTCATCCAGTAGTGGATTGAATATGGGTGTGTATTATATATATATTAGTTCCAAACGTGTGGTTTAAATCAATAGTCTGAATATTTGAACAAATGGCTCAACTCGAAAGATTATTATTATTATTGCCTGTTGTCCTTCAGAAAACAACATCGGCTTGCCGTTGATTTGTGACTATTTGCTACCGAAAATATATATTTTGCTTGTTTGGGATATCTGTTGAAATAGTGGAATAATTCCGGGATTTTTATAAAAAAAAGTTTTTCCTTCACCTTTATTTGAAATGTGTATGGGTCGAAACCGATATTACTTAGAACAATTAAACTAAAAAAAAGATTGGCCTTTAATACAGTAGTGTCGGTGGATGAGTGGTTAAGCTCGTAGCCTTGTAATCAAGTTGTCCCGGGTTCGATTCCCGGTGGGTACACAAATTGTTCGAATCCCACGTTAAACTGTAGGTCCCGTCCTCAGGACGTCATCATCCCATGAAAGACAATGGCAAACCACCATGGGTTCACCTTGCCCAGGGATCTTCGGGTCAAAGACCTGCCTTAGGGTAGAACACATATCATCATCATCATTAATACAGTATCGAGTAAATAAAATTTATAACAGGAAATGAGTATAGGAAATGTACTGTCTTCAAACTGATTTGCCGAAACACAGTTCCGGTGCGTCCGGTCTACTTTAGTTTATTTAGACTGTGTAATGTTTTCTGCTTGTACAAAAATCAGAAAAAATAGTTGTTTATTAATACCGTAGATATATGAGAAACGGGAATATGATTCACTTTCAAATTTTCGGCGTGAAACTACTACAATTTCATGAAAAATGTATATAAGTAATTATTCTTTTAAATTACAATACATCTTCATAACAAAGAAATAACTTCTTGTTTACAACTCTATGAACATTCATATCAACATTATTATGATCCAACAAGAAGATTAGCTTTTAATGAAACAATTCTAGCTACCGGCCTGGTGTAATTGATGAAAATACAGTCTATTTCGTGGTGTTTCCTAGCAACACTGTTCTCTCTTTTCGCCCGCTCTCGTCTCGCGCTCGCGTTGATATGAAACGGCTAATTTGCTTCAATGTTTTGCTTGGCTTTCAGCGGGCAGGTAGCCAGGTACCACGAAAGTCTCGCCGCATTTCTAGCAGGGAAACGCGGGTGTTTTTTCGTCCGCAGCGAGAGAAACCCGCTATCGCCTCGCGCTAGCGCTGATGTGGAGAGCCCAATTGCTCGCAATGTATTTCTAAACCACGCGGGTGTTGTCCGCTCCGCTTTCGCCCCGCTCTCGCGCGTATGTGAAAGCGGCCTAACTGCTCACATTAGAACTACGTAATGAAGTAAAGTGGTGCAACTGGTACAGTGATTTAAATGTACTCCAAAATTTCAACGCTCAATCTGTCGTGATCTCTATACTACAGTAGTTAGTCTGCATTCCTTTTCCCTCCTATTTATTCACTCACGACTACTTGTGCTTTCACACTTGCAAACAGTCGAAAACGGGAGTTATACTTTTGCAAAGTACGACACTTAATCAATATAGCGTAAGCAAATAAACGAACATGTGGAATATTACATATGTGGTACATGCTACGTTTCCGCCTCCCACTCGAACCTCTTTATATATTTGTGTGTGTGTGTGTGTAAAATGCAGTACGAATGATATAACAATAACGAAAAATATGATATAACAAAACAAGGGGAAGAAATCTTACAAGTTTTCTTTCTAGATAGATAGACATCTGCCAATATGTAGAAAGTATACATAAATATTAAGAAAAAGAAGAAAAAGTTAGCCACAAACAAACATAAGATCTTCACATGAAGGTTTACTTTATGTGGCAACCTACTCCATCCCTCCCCTTCCCCCTCTTGAAACACCACTACCTACGTAACTGTTCTATCCCTCCGCAAGATACATACATACAATATACACCA
>JAGDQP010042312.1:627-14623 GCA_022664845.1 Lepisma saccharinum | reverse complement strand
GATTCTTCTAGCGAAATTTCAAGGTAGGTTCCGATATCATCTCATAGAAGTTTCCCTTGTAAGGGAAAATCTATCAGGATTATCTTTCCCGGGATTTGGATTGGGGTACATCTGTTTAAAGGGACAAATACTCTCGTATCAACTCGTCCAGTCTACAAGAAAGAAGTCCAATGAGAAACGAGAGGTCAAAATGTATGTAGCTCCCTTTTTCTGTAACAGATTCGCCAAAAGCAAGGAAAAGGAGGACCAAGAGGAGCTTTTGCAGTAGTCTGTCAATGCGGAAGACTGAGTGAGACTCTTCAATCTATCTCAGAGCCGAGGAATGGATCTCGAAACAGCAGGAGAAAGATCAATCTTTGGTTTGACAGCTCATGAGAGGAATTCTCTGTGGTGTTCTTGAAGGCCAATCACTGGAGGAAAGATGGAGAGAGACAAACTGTTACCATTAATCAACTGCTGGGAAGTAGTCATTTATGTCCTCCAAAGACAGGGCTCTGTAACAGTTTAAGAGTGGTAGCGGTTGTAGCTACATATGTGCACTTTTCTCACATAGTATCACATGTACCACTACACATCATCAAAAAGAGGTTGAGGAAGGGAATGGAGAAGCTCGTATAAATAATTTTCGATAAAAAGAAAATGAAAATCTGCTTGCAAAGAGGATCTGAAACCGTGACTTTAAATCTTTCATCACGCTACCTTAAAGTTCATCGCCATATCAACCGACCCCAATCACAGAGAAGGAACACGAAAATCTGACGACAGCACTCCTAAAATTGGCTGCCACTCACATAAAAGTAAGATGATATTTTTAATTTTTTTTCATGGTTAATGTGAGGCCCGGAGCCCGGAGCCCGGTCCTTTACGCACTAGCTGTTCATTATCCACAGTTGTATGGGCTCTTTTTTGGGTAGTTTCATTCTTCTCTCTCTCTTCCCTCATTCTTGCTTCTTTCTTTTTCTCTTTTTTCTCTTGTGGGATTTTGACAATAAATCCAAGTTCTATTTTTACTCTGTATATGTCTGTTCTCCGGCTGTGCCGGGTTCCCGAATTTCGTTTGTTCCCCATTTGCAGTGCATGTGGTACTCAATCAGTTTTAAGAGTTTTAATAGCTCTTAGGCATGTGTGTCCCAATGTGATTTGGCTCTCTCAACCGGATTGTTTGGAATGTTTCTATCGCTTTCCCTTAATAATGCATCAGTTAGTTTGTTATTATTATAGCTCATTCAGTTCTGTGTCTCTGGTTCTATTGTTTACAATATAGTTTTACAATCAGGGGGACCGTCTGTTATTTCGGTCTGTTATTGTAGGTCTGTATATTGTTCAGGCAGTGGTTTTGTTGTAATTACTTATATTCTTATAATTTATTAATAGTAATGATAGTTATTCATGTACTATTGGTGGGAATGTTTGGCCCTTTCCGTTTTGGTAATTTGATTTTGGTCAATCGTTCCGTATGTTATGATTGCTTCCCTTGTGTAAGGCAGTCTTCGTGGTCATGTAGTTTGTTATTATTATTATTATTATGTAATGTCACTAGTGTTGCCAAGGTTGGTGTTATTCTTTTTAAAGGGGTTTGTGTACCTCCTTTGCCAGTTTGAAGTTTGCCTCCAAAAAAGCGGGGGGTCCATTCTTTGTTTTGTTATTGTTTGGCCCTTCCCTGGGTCCTGGAGTTTCAATTTTTGTGGTTAGTATGAAGCTAGGCTACCATGTGTTCTTGGCCTTTTTTGTGTGTACCAACCCAGCATTCGGTCGGTGTTAGCTTTTCGTTCTTGTTTGTTTAAGAATTCAGTCCTAAGTAGGCTCTGTCATATATTGGAATAATATCATTTTATGCTCAACAATTATATGTGTGTGGTTTATTTTTTCAAAAAAAGGAGGAGGCGGGTTCCATTTCTAATTCTTTGGGTCACTGTTTTTCTGGGTTCTCTGCTATGAGATGCCTTGGTCAGCATCCGTCTCAAATTGTGGGGTCTTCCGTAGGCTAACATTGGTGTTTCTTGTGGCATTCTTGTCCACCAGTCCTCTTTGCTATATTCTTTTTTGATATTATTCCAAAACTTTTGTACCAGTTTTTTAATTTTGTTTTCATAGTTAGGATGGTAAGTGAGAGGAAAGATTATTCTATTTCCTCTTTGTTTTTCTCGTGTTTCTTTTCTGGTTGTCTGTTCGAGAAGTTTCGTTAGTGTAGATTTGACCATATTTTTCTTATATCCTCTGTTTTGGAAGTTCCTTCCCATTTCAATCAGTCTCTTTTTCAACTTCTGTTTGTTGTCTATAATTCTAATTAATCTCAAACCTTGACTTTTGACCAGTGAGTTTATTAATGAAGTTAGGTGGGCCGAGCTGGTCTCTAAGAATTCGTGTCTCGTTGTTGGTTTGTAGTAGACGTCTGTTTCCGGTCGCCCACTTGCTCTTTTCTTAACTGTTACGTCCAGAAAGTTTATTTTCGTTTTGTTCCATTCCAGGGTGAATTCCAGTTTGCCAGTATTATTGTGTAATTGTGTATATCCATTGAAGATCCATTTTTAAAACCTCGAAAACGTTTTCTGAATAGTAAACTCTTATGTTTTCACAAAATAGGAAAATAGGATTTCTAAAAATATTTTTTTAAAGAATAGACTTATGTTTTTAAAACCGTTTCTTACGAGGGCTATAGTTAGGGAAACGAACTTAAACACATCAAAAATAGCCTTTAGGGTCTATGTACTATGAACAAGGACGCAAATTGCTTTTGCAAAACTTTTTGTATGAAAAATATTGGTCCATGTGAAAACCAATAATCCAGTGTAACATTAGCACATTATTACCAACTCTGATTCACGGTCATAATTGGTCCATGTGAAGATTTTCTAATACCAAAAAATGTATACAGTGTGGTCGTCGTATGATGAAAATGATCTGGTATTACTACGTAAATAAATGCATGCAACTGTTAATTTCTTTCCAACTGTTTAATTATATATGGGATAATACGGCTAGATGAGTTTAGAACTATACGTGACAATTCGACTCAGTCAGGTCACCTGATAAACGATTAGATAAGAAGTTTAGATTTAACTTTCTTCATCAGAATCCATGGGGTGAGAATTTGGCAGGGAAATTTTCTAGGGATGCAGTGTGTCCTTTATTGTTTCGGCACTCGGTCAATAGGTATACGCCTTTCTTCGGCTAACATTGGATCTTTCCCAGTGCCGAATCTAGAAATTTTCCTATGGGGGCAAAATTGAATTTTGTCGCCCTTTGCATCGCCCTTTTTCCGACCTTTCCATCGTTTTTTAGTCAAACAACACGACCGGCCGACGTGACATCCACAACATTGTCTCGCATTACGTAGTGTACTTTTGTTATCATCTGCGGAGCCTGTCGTGGCATCGCTATTACTAACTCCAGTAAGGCAGTAGACCTGCTGCCTATCTGTCTTGAATCGCGGTTTTGATTTTTAGAGATGAACGTAGGCTGTATGGAATAACACAAAAATGTCTTAGCGCGCCGGTATTGAAATTTTGAACACGTTTAGGTCAATTTCAATGTAATAGGCAATTTCACTTCCTTTTTTAGGAGTTTTTATTTTCTATTTTTAGCTGTTTGCCTCCCTCTAATCGTACCGCCCGGGGCGCTTCCCCCTTTTGCTCCCCCTAAATCCGGCACTGATCTTTCCCTTGCTTTACGGATATTTAGTTTGTTATCAGAGTAGTGTGTCCACGGGGATCTGAGTTACCTGTTCAAAAGACTAATCAAGGGAGTTTGATGTGTTTGAAGCTTGCACTGTTTGTAAACTGTTTTCAAAGGTTGCGTTATGGTTGTCACCAGTTTGTGTCTAGCGGTGTACTGCGCATGTGTTACAAACATGTTGTGTGGTAGCTGTTAAATTCCATGATCGCTGCCTAGCGAATTAAGAGACTGTTGAATAAGGTGTGAGTGACTGACATTACAACTACATCTAGAGAGGTTAGGCTAATTGGTGTTGTAGGTTTCCGAAGAACAATAAATGCGTTATGAGTATTGGATATTGCTATTACTGTTGTTCAGAGAGGAAGCTTTTGCAAGCAGGCAGCAACTACAGATGTTGAAGCGTGTCTTGATGGTGAAGTGTTGACACTGAGTGGAGAGATACTAAAGAAATTATGCATGAAGAAAGAGACTGGTTGGCCAAATGTATTTTATATTGTTAGTGGATTTATGTGTCAGGCATAATAGTGCAACGCTGTGTTCTAGATACGCTTGTAGCTCAATGATTCGATGTGGAATATGCAATCGAAATGCTATAGTAATTCTCCATTTATACGTATAGCGTTTCTGGGACCTATGAATGCTGTAAAACCTTTGATAGCGAGGTTGTCATTATGTACAAGAAAATATTCATTTGAAGCAAAGCCTGCAACTCTCTCCTCTTGTAACAGATGTTCAGAAACCTGCTTTTACGAGTCTGAATATTAAGAAATACGAAGTATAGGAAGTCACAAGCCTGATGCATTCCTCATTATTCCTCGTTTTGTATAGTGTGTATACAGTCCAGATTCGCTGCTTATAATAAATGAATCTTAAACTTAGATTTATTGTGAGTTCTGGTTTTCATAATATATAAGAAGGTATTAAGAAAAGAAATATTTGCAGACGAACTTACCATGCCTGTAGGTAAAAGAATTGGTTTAGGGAAGTGGCAGTCAATATCCTCTTGAGTGGGACTAGCAAGGAAGCTTCTGATGGCATTCCACATTGGATTTTCTGTTGTTGTTCCCTGCTTGAAGGAAAATGCCCCTGGGCCATCTGTCGTGCCTGCAGCGAAACTGTAACCCATGGCTGGTTTACAAGCTCGCACCTGAAAAAAAAATTAAACAATGAATAGAATTTCTAGAGATGACCTAAGATTAAAAAATGACAAATAAAAATAATAACAGTACTGAGATGTACTAAAAATATATTTTTTTTTTAAATAGGAGCAAACGAACCTAATCTATAAATTGGTGCATAAATTCTCGTGATCAAAGAAGAAATTGTATCTCCTGTGAACTGTTCGTCGCTGTTACTCTGCGTCCACTTCATAACATGGTCCTTTCTTAATACATCCCAGGTTGGATCACCGACAATGTTTAAACAGTTCTCTACAATTTGGTGGCCAATGACGCCACCTGAAGAACTTTGTGGTGGCCATTTGTAATCACTGGTGGCGTCATATAATACGTTTTAATGACGTGAAACATAAATTACATGCATGCTACATAATAATGCGCCATCTGTCTGTCAGGAACAGATCTTTAAAAAAAAAACAGATTAAGAAAAGGACATCAAGAAGCGTTGCAGTGAAGGAGAGATTGAACGTCGGCGACAAACGACCAATTTTATTGCATACAAGCTTAGCTGTGGTGGCATCGTATGAACCAAGGTAAATGCAATACGTACGGCACGAAGATAAAATCCAGAACGGTGATGAGTGCACTACTGTCTTGAAACAGGTAAATTTGAGGATTTGGAGCAAAGAACTGGAGGCCAAAAGTGGCCACCAGATGTGAATCAGTGTGGCCAAATCTTTTGATTGGTGGTCGTGGCGCGCCAATTTTGCATACTTTTAAAACCCTGATCACCGACATTAATGGATTGGTTATTCTGTTGCAGATGATTGAACATGAAGTGTCAAGTTGAGATGAACGAACATATCCGGCACATTATGTTGTTTGAGTTTGATCCAGCCTCGGAGGCTGCAACAAACATTTGTTCAGTGAATTACGACAACGCTATTCATGAGATGAATGCCCAAAGGTAGTATTCTTGTTTCAAAAAGAGACACTTCAACACGAACGACGTATTACAATCTGGACGGAAATTAGACTTTGATAAAAGCTTTTGGAACGCTTTAATTCATGCGGATTCAAACCAAACGACACGAGAATTGGCCACACAGATGGACTGTGACCATACAACCGCTGGCAGGAGCCTGCACTCCATGGAGAAGGTGCAGAATTTTGGTGTGTGTGTGTTCTCTACATCCTCGGCGACACCAAAGGCTCACGTGCAGCCATCTGCGCCTCCTTCACTCCCTCGTCATCGCTCTGTTTACTAACATCAACCCTTTTTGTCCAGAATTGTCACGAGTGATGAAAAATGGTGCCTGTATATCAATGTCAGACAAGGAAACAATGGTTCAGCCCAAACAGAAAGGGAACACCTCGTGTGATAAGTGAACTGCATCCACGCACGACACTCTTGTCCATTTGGAAGGACCAAAAGGAAATCATTCACTTTCAGCGGCTTCCCAGAAATGTGACAATAAATACTGCGCTATATTGCGAACAAGCGTCGACTTCAGGAGACTATTGCGGAGAAACGACCAGCAAGACGCTATCTCGTGATTCTCCAAATAGACATGGCTAGATATAATACTGCAATTATGATTTTAAAAACCCAGAGATCTTACCACATCCAGCATACACCCAGACCTCGCACCTTCGGAATAGCATCTGTTCCGTGCACTGTCAAACGTATTGCGTGGCATATCCTTCTCCGATGACGCGGGACTGACTCTTAGCTTGATGGTTTCTTCGTTCAGAAACCGGTAGATTTTTATAACAAAGGGATCGTGGAACTCCTTGAACGAAGGGGAGGGATTCCGCCAGTATTTAGTTTGGGGGGTGTAAAGTCAAAATTGAGAGGGAGTTTTGCACGGTTTCTATCGATTTTTTACCATAAAAATTTTATAAAGTTGGGGTACGCTCGAGAATTTGGGAGAAAACGCCTCCAACAGGCGTTACCTCCTTCAGGGGGTCTGGCTGAATCACTGACGAAGGGAGACAGTCGTGTAGAATGATGGAGAATATATTATTGATTAGTGTTCTGGGATTAGTGGATTCTTTGATTTGTGGTTAGTGCTTGAATGGAATGGTAACAACACCGGAAGAATTTCTGCACCAACCCAATACTTAACCTAAACCCCCCCCCCAAAAAAAAATTGCTCTACACCTAATAGCGAAAAGCAAATGTATAATTATGGAAATACATTTTGTGGCCCTCAATTATGAAGGCATGTGTAACTGTAGCGGAAAACGACATTCAACTTCGCATAGCTATACATATTTTTAGTATCATAATACTGTTAAAACCCACAAGAAAATAATTCCGAAACAAACAATATATCCTATTTTAAAAGTACAAAGTCTTGATAAACTGTGAGGGCAAAACATGAAAATGTCTCACGGAGCTGAGACACACTTGACTGTAATAATCAGCGATTTAACTACGCAGATTACTTAACTAGTTATATGAAATAGAACTAATCAACTAGTTAGATAATCAATTTACCTGTTCCACTGCACCAGTTCTTCTATTGTAGGCATTTACAGTCTGTTTCGGCATGTCAACATACTGATGTACCACAGATATAGGACCCGTAACTTCTGCCAAATTTGGATCAGTAAAAATTTGCTGTAAAAGAAATAATTTTAGAAAATATTATTATAACTGTTTTTCTAACTGTATGATCTTAACTTGTAATTTCAAAACTTAGAACAAAAATCAAGGGTTTAGTTTACTTTCCAAATCTAAGGACTACCACACATAACCGTATATAGAGAATTCAATCTGCATTCTAAAATGTGTACATATTTTCTTCTGACCACAGAAAAATTTTCATTTTTCGCCGATAGATGCCACTGACCTATATAGCTTATTTTCTTAAAGGTCCTGGTAAAATGAAGTTCTGTGATTCATACAGTATTTCCTGTTAGCTGAAATATGACAGAACGAGCCAATCATAAGCTTCAATTTATGAGGATGGTTAAGAAAATTAGGTATTGAAGTGAGAGACACCTGCCAGTGAAGGAAGGAACTTCTTCGAAGCCAGAAAGAAATGTGCAGATCAATGCAGGTGAAATCTCTGTATAGTTGCTCTGTGGTACTACTACTAATAAATTACGGCGTAAAAAGTTAAAAAAAAGAACTACGTATAACACGATGGTTACATTAACATTAACTTACCTCTTAGGTCCCTTACAGCAAAACTATAAAGAGGTACATTGTAATCTCGCTCTGTCCGTCTGTGTACAGAAACTAAATCTCGGGAACCACAAGGGGTAGAGAGGTGTTTAAGGTATTGTTGGAAAGGTATTGAAATGGGCCTCAAAACCGTCGGAACAGTCTTGATTGATGCAGGGGGTCAGTGTTGCCAACCCATTTTTTTAAATTCAATTGTACAAAATACTTCAATTCCATATATGTACCAAACTTGGCAAAACCATCGTTCGTTGCAATACCAAAAAGATATTGTAGGTGTCTAAGTCCCCAAAGACCCCACTTGTCAGTGTTGTTAATTACGTTAGACGTAGTAGCACCAAACTTAACATAAACATTATTCAACATAACAGAAATATACTCTGAATGTCACTTCCCCAAACATATAGACGTCAGTGTTGCCAACTCGTGTCCAAAAATAACTTATGAACCATAAGGTGTAGAGACGTAGTTGTGGTGTCGTTGAAAAGGTCGAAGCTTAACTAGCTCAGAGTCACTTAACCATCATGATCAGGTGCGGCAGTTGTCAATGTTGCCAACCATTTTCAAAATTTTAAATATTCATTATTTCAATTTGCTTCCATATCGTTATACTTATCCGCACCAACTGTGGCATAAACATTATTTGACACATCAGAAAAGTACTCTTAAGCACTCCAGCTGTCAGTGTTTGCAAACCTATTTTATAAAAATGAATGCTTGTGCCTGGAACGCTATCAAGACACTGAAACCTAAGCAATTATTAGTAGAATCGCAGCGCTTGTTTACCCGTATAAGCGGAAGAAAAGGAAAGCTCAGAATGAAATGCAGGTAAAGTAAGCACTAATAAGGATGAACCGAAAGCGAATGTACTGTGGAGCGTATAGTGATACAAGCGCAATTCTTAAAACCACGGGGAAAGTATAAAAAGAGCAAGAAGTATTATAAAGGGGAAAGTAAAAAGAGGGTCATTAAACATGCGCATCAGCAGCAGTAATGGCAAAAGCAGAAGTAGAGCTTCAACTTATGATGGAGAGTGTTGTAAGAGTGAGAAAAAAATGTGGAACGAAGGGAAAGGTAGGAAAGACTAAAGTGATAAGAGTTAGTAGGAATGAAGACTTCGTTAGCATATCTTTGATATGAAAGACTATAGTACAAGCGAAATTATCTAGAATGACTGGGAAGTTTCATGACTTAGAATAGGAGTTGTGCGAAGATGGAGTATTGTGTTAAATGGCAGCTGAACATAGGACAATCAAAAACCAAGAACAACAGTAGTTGTAAACCTTAGAGATATTATAGTGGAGAAAAATAATTACGGTGAAATGGTTTCATAGAATGCAAGTCTTTACGAGAATAGTAAAAGGAAGAGGGATAGTAAGAAAGAAGAAAAATTAATATTGAATTCAAATAGTGTGCAGAAAAGATTAATAGACAGAAAACTGGAAGGTAAAGATGGGAAGGAGATGAAGAAAAGTTAAAAAAAAACTTGATGACATTAAAAATGGAAGAAACTGTGGATAAATGAAGGAAGATGAAACCCAGAAAAGTTATGGGAAATCATCAGCTATCATGAAATAGATATAGAAAGCAATTTGAAACATTACTTCAAAGTTAAATTCTCCACAAAATTCAAAAGATTGTTTCATAATATGAGCTTCAATCCTACAGCAAGTACGTACGGTGTGTTATCCACGCCACCACAACTCTCTACGTGATTAAAAAAAAAATATTTCCAACAGTTTTTTTTACGTCATACATTATCAGAAGCTCATTAATTTATTCTTGTAAGTTCGATAATGTGCAAAGAACTGTATTCAGCTAGGACGACAGATGCTACATGAATACGTCCTTTTCATTTAGGAATTTCTTTTCCCCAGGCTTTTTCTCTTTGAAACGCATTGCCTATTCAATATTTTAATAAAAAAATATGTTTTCGTTAAAAAAAAAAAAAGCATAGGGCTCAATTATATACGAAAAATGAAGAAATCTTCAGAACTGAATTATGTTAATATAAACGAAGGGGAAAATGTACTAATGGATGTCTTTAGAGTAGGTAAGAAGCTTTCCTCTTCTTTTTCATCTCCGATTTTATACAAGTCTGTAATTCTAATCATTACTCAAACCTCTGCTTGTTCTGGCAAATACGATTAAGTTGAAAGAGGGTTCAACGACCAGAATCAAAGTCAAGAACGTCTAATAAATGTAACATCTCTCTTTCTTTTTTTGTCTTTCTCTTGAGTCCCATATTATTGCCTATTTAATTATTTCCCTAAAACTCTTTTTCCACTTTTCTGAGAGTTTTCAATGTAATTACTTCTTCTATTTTTATGAATTCATCACTATCATAATCATTAGTCGGAAAGCAGCATGTCTTTCAAAGAAAGCTAAGTCCTCTGCATTTATTCCGATCATGTTATTTCCCTTTTATCTCAACATACGCTTCATCTTCCTTAATAATGTCAAGGAGTTTTTTTTCTTTTTCCTCTCTTTGCCTCAACATACTTAAAACTGCATAGTTCAGTATATAATCTCTGCACATGCCCTGTTTACATTACTAACATCTTACCATGGTTAATGTTAACCAAGATCATTTTAGTAACGAGAGTTTCAAATTTAACCAGTATCGGTTATCTTCTTACGTTAGTTATCTAAACTCAACATGGCCGTTAAGCGCATCTCACTTCGCGAGTTTATTCCTTTCTTTTTCGAATTATATAGCATCCTAGTGGTGCGTATCATTTTTAAAGTATAAAAGAATGATGGCAGAACTAATCGACAAAATATTACGCTACAATCAATTTATTTGCGTTGATTATTTTAAAATTTAAACCTCCACCGTGTAATCTTAGAGTATCAAAATGGAGTTTCCTTACTCTAAGCGTTTCTTTATTAACAATGGCAGCACAAGTATGATAACCAAGTTAAGTTCCGTAGTCTAAACGGAGTTACTTCAACCATGATTTTTACCATTGTAACAATCTTAATAATCTAAACAAGGCAACAGCCGTTGTCCTAACTATTCTCTTTCTCACAGTAAAACCACCTTTTCTTATCAGAAGCCGACCTCAACTTTCCCCCATTATGAACCGCGTGCCTTACGTCAATGTTCCCGACGTTGCCGTACTTCTAGCGCTCCTCTCTCTACCGCAAGTAAAACCTAACTGTGCTGTTTCAAAATAAGAAGGAAAGGTCTGTAAAGGAGAGAGAGAGTCCATTCCTGTCATTTAAAGTTTGGCAATAACGTCTTCCATTCTTCAGCAGCTGAGCAGTGGGTCGGAAATGATGATTTATGACTGAAGCGATTTGTCCTTTAGATCAAGGATTTCAAGAAAAATGGTTTCGAAGAGACGCGACAAAGAATAATTTATCTTTCTCTTCTTTATTGTCTCCAGGATGGTTACTCTCTCCGCCTATTTTCTTCAACTCTTCTTCATTTAGCATCTTCTGTATTCAGCTGCGTTTTTTAATTCTTCTTCATGTCTACATCTCAGTTATCCATTTTTTTTTCTTCACTCTTTTGTAGATTCCTTGTTTCTGCTCCATACAGCACAATACTCCACATAAAACATTTAATTAATCTCTTCCTCAAATATTTACTCATCGGGCAACAGACAGTGAACGACTGTTTCGCTCACGCTTGTCTCGCTTTCATATTTCATACTCGCTCTTATAATATTATTCAAATACTTAAACCTGGCTACCTTTTCTATTTTCTCTCTTCCATTCTTGATGTTTGTTATGATTCGATTTCTTTTTCAATTACCATCGCTTTCATTTTATTTGCGTTTATTTTCATGTTCTTCACAATGTTTCTATACGTGTCTCAACACCTTGTACAATCATATCTTATTTTTTGCTAGAAGAACCATATCTTTTGCAGCTGTAATGCCTTTGGTTTTTCTTCTTCTGACCGTAATCCCTCCGTCGCTTTGGAAGAATACTGCTCATTCAAAAAAAAATAACGTTATCTCTGCAGCATTCGCTCACTCATTTCTATCTGTCTATCCAAATGCACAACGTTGTGCATGCAAGGTCTTCGCCTATAAGGCGTACAGATACGTTTCAATGTAATATGTAAAATAGTCCATCAAAATAGGTAAAGTTATTAATTATTTACAAGTATAGCCTTTTCACAACCGGAACTAGTTTGTAATCCGGAATAAGGGAAGATGGCAAAAAATGAATAGTTACAATGTCATAATCGGGTATTAGGTCTAATCAGGGAAAAAAGAGTGAAATCCGGTAGGAATTTTGTGGCAGTAAGTGGGACTATTAGGCTAGAGGTAGGAAGAAAGGAGAGTGAAGAGAAGGGAAAGTGTTTATATTGAATAAAATGTGTAAGTTAAATATGTTTATGTAATGTAATGTAACGTATAATTGTGTGTATATATGTATGGTGTAAAGTGTATATCCGTCGAACGAAGTCACACTAGAACTGCACTCTCCACATTGCCCCTTTCGCAAAGCACACGTTAACTCGTCGAACGCTGGACTCATTTGTTAATTATGTGTTTGTTTTGGTGTGTGGAGGAGAAGCTAAAATGTGTCTATCGCAGAGTGAAGTGGAGAAGGAATGGAAGGAGAAGAAAGACTAGTATATTCAAGTTTAATTGAGGTAAATTTTACTTATTATTATATTTCTTAATAAGTAGTTCGTTCTATATTTCATAATTGCTCTATGTAAGTATTTGTACTTGGAATTTTGTGATTATGAATTTTTACATCCTATATTGAGTTAATGATGTACCTGCAGTGTGCGAATTAACGAGGGGATCAGGGGAAAATCTCCCCTGTAAGTCTGCATCTGGGTGCATGTATAATGTGTAATCTTAAATTCATCACGTTATTTTCTTACCAGCAACATTGCATCCCCCTTCGTGTAAAAAATTCCTTAATTCGCACGCTGTGTATCTGGAATAAATACTTCATGGTTACGTCGAAAACAAGGTTTTAGTCTTAACTATGCTAGGTTAAATAAAAGTCTAAATTAATAAATAAAATCAAGAAGCGACTATGGGATATCTATAAAGATATCTAAACGAAAATCTTGGACAATAGCTATTATCTTTCAATGTGAGTAATCGGTAGTGAAGGCATCGATAGAGATGGGAAATTTCTGAATTTCGGTATGTAGCTTCGATATCGCTGACAAATATAAAAGGAATCGATATATCAAAATTCGAAATATCGAATACTTCATATCAAAATTTCGTTTAAAATAGAATATTGTTGATATAAAAAATCGTTCGAAATTGAGGCTCGTTCATATCGAAAAATCTATCCGAATCGAATATTGATTGAATCGAAAAATCTATCCCAATCTCATATTTGATATATCGATTTTTTAAAATATCAGTTAATTGATCGATATATCGAAAATCGCACAGTTCTAGTAGTTAATCATTCACAATCATCCTCTATTTATGTGAACTGCAAACATTAATTGTCTGATATTAAAGTGTTGCCTTCAAATCCAAACATGACTTACCCATGCTGTGTCGAATTGCCTTTTCCCAATAATCTTTGTACTCTCGAACATATCTCTTCCTGGTCCTGATGCCACACATAATTCGTTCCTTCCGTTGCATGTGCTGGTCAACACATCACATGGCTCACCAGTATCCAAACAGTGAGGGCCTCGGGTGTTTGGTGAGACATCGCCTAAATTGGTCGCAGCGAAGGCAGCAACAAAGCGGGTCTGGAAAAAATGAAATATTTATTACACAAATGAAACATCTTTCGGGTTGTCATTCATAGATGATGGTAATGAATTCTCTGCTTAGAGGTACGTTTCTGACCCGAAAGCCTCTTGGCGAGACTTCCAGAAAGATAATTGACATTGCCTTACATAAAATGAAAATGATATTAAGGTAGGGTTGTTATTTTTGAATAGTGAAAATCCGGGACGCTACCAATTTACGAAAATCTTTGAAATGACCAAAGTAAAAACAGGTTAAACACTTTAATTTACTTCGTTGTGTTAAGAACTACGTCAATTTTACTTGTAACA
>JAGDQP010042311.1:0-10040 GCA_022664845.1 Lepisma saccharinum | reverse complement strand
ACGGCAAGAGCCTTCAGTTCGACTGCAAGAACCCGCCAGTCCGACATCAGAAGCCAGAGTGTCAATTCCATTCCAGACTGCTCAAGAAGGAAGATACTTTTTTTTATTATTTTTTGGACATCTTATTCTTTTTGCTGTCGAAATTCTAAGGCTGTTCTAAAATCATTCTTATTGGACTTTTAACTTCAACGAATTTCAAGGTATGAATGGGGGATCTGTTTTATATTGTGATTCCATGTTTCTGACATAGGTTAGTCTATCTAAGTGTCACCTCCCGAATTATATTTGCTGAAAGTTCAATAACTCCGGTAAAGCCCGTTCACTTTGTCCATCGTCAGTAAATGTGGCGTGTTAAAAATGTAATTAAGTAACGATTAATTACACCAGTAACAAACACTTTCGTGGCCAAGCAGTTCTCAAGAATAGCTGAGCATTGCTACGCCAAAACCCTAGTTTAAGTCTCTACCATGTGACAAATACGCTATTTTATTCACCAATTTAATAACCCAAAAGCATCACTAGTATCAGCTGTTCACAATATAGAGCTTTTGGGTCATTTCATGTCAGTTCATCCAGGGTATGTAACCCTCAGTCTCAGATTTAGCTGAAATTTGGTGTGTGGCTTCTGTTAGTCGTATAATGAAAAATCTGAATTATCATTGCAATATGTTAAGTAGTTTAGAAATAACAGTGGTTTGAATTGTGTATTATGTTCGCTCGATGCACCTGGTTGCATCTGCAAGCACAAGATCGAGAAAAGGCAAAATCTCCAAACTTTCCACAGTGTTTCGGTTTTGCTTGAGGCATTCACATATACTTTCATGGAAGAGTATCTCTTGTATTACCTGCAGTTAAAATTGTACAGGTTAGGTTTCTTTTTTTCATCCTTTTTCCAAGACAAAAGTGAAAGAAGGAAAGTGATCACTAACATGACATGTACATTTAGGGAAAGAGGATGAAAAGTACTACTACAAACACAGAAAAAAAAGAAAAAAAAAAGAGGTGTTTTGCCTCCTTTAAAAATAACAAGCATTTTGCATATGTATCCAATAGGTGTATAAAGTTAGTCATACAGTTCCATGACGCAGGGTAATTCAAAAGCCCCAGTACAGTCTGGTAGCTTACAAACTGACAAGAAAATGCAGCATCGTAGTATACAAATGTGGAATGATGGGTTAGGGGCTTCATTTTCGAGTATGTGATCAACGTGGTCGCCTTCTTGAAATCGACTATTTTGGATGGAGTTCAAATTTTATAAATGACAAGTGGATCCTGCGACTTATCAAACAACACGAGAATGTTCCCAGAAAGTCATTCGAGATGTCAGATTTGACGTACCTGCTACGGTGTCGGAGTTAATGCACAGAAATGCGCTGCTGGATAAATGAACACAATGTGGACTGCAAACCATCAGTGAAGATTACTCCGACACCGTAACAGGTAGGTCAAATCTAACACATCATCCCCACCAGTACAAATCCATCTATCATGTAAATGTTTGCTTAGCAAGGTATGTTAGACCTATAAAGTAACGTATTTCAAAGCGAAAGGTGTGGAGTAAGAGAGAAATATATCGGGCGAAAGCAAAAGAGGCAGAAAGCTCTTATTAACTCTGGCACCGGCTGCAATGAAATCCATCACTGGTTAATCATAAAAGCTGTGGTTACCTTGAAATATTTGGCCATTTTAGTAACTAATGACTTGCTCACACAAACCCATGCGCTGGTCGGAATTCGAACGCAGAGCCTAGTCTGATGCAGAAAGAGTCAGCTACCGCGGTTAACTCCGGTAATAGTGAACTACGCATTCAGTATTTATTGGACAAGAGAACTTTCTGCAAATTGAAATAAATAAATAATTTTTATCATTGGTAACCAATTAAATGCCTTTCGTTTTTGTTGTCAATAGGGAGTAAGGAAACGAAAGCTGAATCCAAATCGTTGCAGAAATTCAAAAGATATGTATACCAAACTATTTTGAACCTAATTTTACGAGCCTTTCTCGTTCACTGTACCAGTGTTCGGTGTTTGTACTAAACACGACATGAGACGTACAACTAGATCGATATAACTATAATTTTACTCGATTCTATAGGTACCTTTTTGAAACTAAACTATTTTTTTAGAATTTCGCATATTTTGTTATCAGTAGGGTTCCAGTCAGTTTCAGAAACAAACACTAAAACAAACTGCCGTAATTAGGGAAATTGAAAGCAGAGAAGGAATTTTTTTATTCATAGGAAGAAACAGGAGAGTGTGATGTGAGGGTTCACAGTCATGTATTCCAAGTTTGTACATGTCTCCATTCGTTTGCTTATGTAAACCTTTCTTTTGGATGTACCTAAACTCTAGCCTTGTCTGAATGACTTGAAATTAATAACTGATGCTAGCAAATCTTTAGGAAAATACTTTAGTAAGATACTTAGGATAATGCAATAGTTCTGGTATTCTAACAATACCTTCATGAAACAAGGATGAAAATATTGTTACGATATCGAACCTTTACATTATTCTTAGCTCATAAGTAAAGTTTAGTGAGCACCTTGACAGCCTCTGTTGTTAATTTTACTGATGCTCGGGTTGAATCGAGTTATAATGTTTGACACAATTTAGTTCGTTTTAATTCTCTTTCGTTGTTGCTTGGAAGCCTTGGATAAATAAATTTGCAAAATTTTAGCCATTGGTTACTTGTGTAACATTGATGTTTATAAATAATTTCTATAAATTTCTCATATGATTACACTATATTCTATAGGATCTGAAGCAGTTTTTGAGATATATTTTATAACCTACAAGCGTGGAATGACCATGTTCGTATGGATATATATGGGTCTGTCCCAAAACTTGACAGGACGGAACTCAGACAGTTTTTGTTATCTACTGTCTGTGTGGCTAGGATGTGCATAATTTTTATTACCCCTCAGTTACAGATACAGTATCTGTAACTGGGGGTAATACATATTATGCACATTTTGGTTGTACAAATGTTGGATGACAGAGATTGTCTGAGTTCCGTTGTGTCATGTTTTGGGACAGACCCATATATATATGGATCAGTTGACCAATATGACGTTTCCTTAACACCAGTCCCACACCTGTCCGCTCTGTCCATTTTCTCTCGTACCACTTGAAAACGCTTTTGCGAAACGTAACAGCTTTCCGTGTGTATTTGTGAAGCTGTCTTGATATTCCATCATATAAGTACATTTTTTGTACCTTTTTTACCATCTTATATATACCGTATATATATATCACTAACACAAAGGAAAGTCGGAAGGGCAATTTAACGTCAATGTAAAGCAAAGATCGCCAACAAAAGATGGCAGCACTATCTCCGTATATGTCTAATGTTTTTTTATCGTTGCACGAAATTTCAATGCTACCCCTACAAATTCAAGCTTAGAGAGTTCGAACTTTTAGGGAAGAAAGTTCATAACCAATTCAAGAGTTCTATCCGTGCCGATTTTTAATTTACTTTCTTGTTCACTATTAAAAGAGCTTCATTGTTATAGGTTTGGTTATCCATAACTACAATGAAGCGATTTCAACAAAGAACAAGAAAGAAAGAAAAAAAATCGGCACGGATAGAACTCTTGAATTGGTTATGAATTCTCTAAGCTTGAATTTGTAGGAGCAGCGTTGAAAGTTCGTACAACGATAAAAATACATTAGACATTTACGGAGATAGTGCTGCCATCTTTTGTTGGAGATCTTTGCTTTACATTAATCTTAAGATAAAATTATAATAAGAAGAAAGTGATTACTTACAGCTTGTTGTTCTATAGGTGAACACTCGCATACACTAACACTTATAAGTACAGAAATCTTGATTGAATATTTCGGTGAATTCACCTTCTTCTTGTTCGGACAGTAACAGACGAACACGTGAGGATAGAATAAAGACTAAGACGACAGTGGCGCCACGTAGCGGATGACGCATCAAGTTTGGAGAACACGTGACTTCACTGTCGTCTTGGTCTTGATTCTGTCCTCACGTGTTCGTCTATTACTCTCCGAACAAGAAGAAGGTGAATTCACCGAAATATTCAAGATGTCTGTACTTATAAGTGTTAGTGTGTTCACCTATAGAAGAACAAGCTGTAAATAATTCCTTTCTTCTTATTATAATTTCACCTTATATATATATATATATATATAACGATTGATACAGACGGGAGGACCTGTTCATCATAAGCCTCGTTTATAAGTCAACGTCTATCTTTGTTTCAGGGCAGCGGTAGATCAACGGTTAGAGCGCTCAGCCCTGGCCCTTGGGATCGTCAGTTCAAACCCTGCCTGTGCCGTGTGGGCTTTGTGGTGGACAAACCCTGTTCGTGGGTTTTCTCGGGGTTCTCCCGTTTCCCCTCAATCTTCATTCCACCAGTCATCATCCACCCTTCCTTAGCCAAAGTTGCTTAAATGCCTTCAAAAATTAAATTCCATCTTTGTTTGAACGAATAAGAAATTAGAAAGCGAAATATACGTTGCTGATTGTTGATTATTTTATTTGCATACAGTTTTTTTTTTTTTTGTAACCTATATAATTGAGTACAATGTAATTTATTTTTCAAATTTTAAAAGTATTTCGATTTATGATGTATAATACGTCGATTTCTTTCGTAATTGTTCTTGAGAATCTGTATTATTTTTACACCTTGCAGTTGTATTCTTAGGAAAATAACTCACGTATTTTCAGCAAGGGAATTGTTATAAGTAATATCTGAGAATGAAATCTGTCTAGTAATTAAGAACAGTTGTCATTGTTTGAAAGTGGTCTCCTTGCCTCTCTGGACTTCATCTGGATAAATTCTATTTTCAGGTATGCATTTAATAACTCAGGAACTCAGCATCCTTCTTTCTGTGAACAAGAAAATGCTTCTCCCTCATTGTTTGATCTCCACGTAACATCAGCAAATACTTTGCTGTGTGACAAGTCTTCAAGAGCTTGGAAAACGAACATGAAGTCAAATGCACTTCTAGGAAGTGTGGATGGGGTATCCTGTCCATTGTGTAACAAAAATTTGCGGCATAAGCGGAATTTAACCGAACATATGAAAATCCATAGCAGTGAAAAAACATTTATATGTAATATATGCAAGATGGCCTTCCACACGAAATCCAATCTAAAACGGCACTGTTTATCGCATACCAATGAGAGACCTTTCAAGTGTAAGATTTGTGGACAAGGATTTCGCCAAAAATCGAATCTGAAGAAACATTTTCTAAGGAAGCATTGATTACGTTACCTGAGAGATACTAATGTGAAAATGGATATTCTTTTCTTTGAACCTTTTTTTAAATGAATATTTGAAGCCCGAATAACGTGCTCTGTTAAATTTGGTATGTTCTTATATTTTAATTTAAAAATACTATAATCATATATTAAGGAAATATAGGTTTCTATTTACAAATTGTTTGTTTTAAAATGTTCCTTCTGTACTGTAGATCCCATGTAATATCATTTGAAATAAAGTTATGGTTTTGAAAAAGTTGCTGATGTATATACATCAGTTTCCTTGTATATATTGAGTTACAGAATTCGACCAATATACTTGGAGGGTTAATAGTACATCAACAAATAAGAAAAATGTCTTAGTAACCGGGTGGAAATTCCGCAGCGTTTCGGAGCTACAAGCTGCTGAAGGCGTGGGAAAATTAACTTTAGAGCTTCATATTTTCAGTACTGCTAACGGTAGAGCTGACGCGGCATACTATCTTTCTTTATCCAAAAATATATATTCCAAAATAGTGCAGTGGGTGCGCAAGGGATTCGCTTAATATGCATGGTTGCATAACAAACAAGAATAAGAATTACATGCATTCGATGAATGTTGGGTTGTTTGTTGTCAGTGAGAGGCAATGTCATTGCCAGGTTGGATAGCTATGATTACGTATGTCATATCTGCCCACGTTGTCAATGACAGCTTCGTGTCCGCGCTCAAAGCAGAAGTCTAATTTTGTACATGTTTGCCTTCGTTCACATACAGAAACCTTCCTTTTGGATGTACCTAAACGCTGACCTTGTGTGAAAGACTTGAAATTAATAACAGACGCTAATAAGGCTTACACTTAACTTAAAGAATAAAATACTTAAGATAACGTAGTAGTTCCCGTATTCTAACAATACCTTCATCAAATAAGGATGGAAGTATTGTTAGAATATCGAAACTTTACATTGTTCTTAGTTTCTTTCTTCTCTGTTATTAATTTATAAACACTGATGATGCACGCAGTCGAATCGAGTGATACGTTCGACATTCTTTTCTGCTCCATTGCTGCTTGGAGTCCTTTGATACATAAATTTGCAAAATTTTAACCATATGCTACCGAATTTGAATTTGAATTTAGTTTAAGGCCTTTAGACAGCTTTGGCTCTGACCGGATGGATGATGATGGGATAAATTGGTGGAATGAAGAAAGTGGGAGGAAACGGGAGAACCCCGTGAAAACCCATGTACATGGTGTTCGTCCACCACAAAGCCCACATGGCATGAGCAGGGATCGATCCTACGACCTCTAGCACCAGAGGTGAGCATTCTACCAATTGAGCCACCGTGGTCCATCCATTTGCTAATTATGTAACATTGATGTTTATAAGTGATTTCTGTAAATTTTCCTATAGGCGATTTGGCTGACAAGTGGTGTAAGTCCAAAAATTCCGAAAATGGACTAACAATATTTTCGAAAACTAGACCGCTAGATGTATAAAAATCGCCAAGCAGTGTGAGTATCAGTTATTTAGTTTGGCCACAGAATGCGTTGAAAGTTAGTTACTATACGCAATGGCCGTGCAGTTTCAACTTTCAATCTGCTCTCCTATAAAATTGGTATCATGGACTTACACCACTTGTCAGCCAAACCGCCCAATGATTGTATTCTATAGAATCTGAAGCGGTTTCTGAGAAATATTTCATAATCTACAAGCGTTAAATAAGCATGTTCGTTTGATATGTACATTTAATAAATATAGACAGACGGAAGGAACCTCTTCACCCTAAGTTTCTTTAGAAGCCATCGTCCATCTATGTTTGAACGAAAAATAATAGAAAGGGAAGTAGAATATAATATGCGTTGCGGAATGTTGAACATTTTATTAAATAGTTGAATATTTTCGGTTGTGACCGATATAATTGAGTAAAGTGTATTTTTGGGGGAAAATAGCTCGCACTTGGTGTAAATATCTGAGAACGAAATCTGTTCACTAATTAAAAACAGACATTATTATTTGAAAGTGGTCTACATCCCCCTGATTTCATGTGGTTAAATTCTATTTTCAGGTATGCATTTAAAGACTCAGAAACTCGGAATCCTTCCTGTGATCAAGAAAATGCTTCTCTCTCATTTCCTGATCTTCATTTCCTCCTGTGTGATGAACCTTCAGAAGATGGCATCAAGAACGTGAACTCAACTACACCTTCAGGAAGTATGGATGAGGTATCCTGTACTTTATGTAACAAGAAATTCCGGCACAAGCGATATCTACCAGAACATATGAAAATCCATAGCGGTGTAAAACCATTTGTATGTGAATTTTGCAATATGGCCTTCCACACGAAATTCAATTTGAAACGGCACAGTTTATCCCACACTGATGAGAGACCTTTTAAGTGTAAGAATTGTGGACAAAGATTTCGCCGAAAGTCGCATCTGAAGAAACATTTTCTAAGCAAGCATTAGTTACGTTACCGTCAAGCAGGGCGACATGAAACAACGTAGTGACTTGAGACAGCAGAATAATTTTAGAATTTAGAGTTATCCAAGCTGATAAATGATACAGATTTCGCGCGCGATCGTCGAATTCTGTAAGAAAAGTTAATTGTTGAAACTTTCATCTGTGGGTTCTATAATTAGTTCTGTCGGAAAATAAATTCTTGGTGTATAAGTTGAACATCTATCGTATATACAGCAAATGAAGACTTAATGTTTATATTGTCGTTTTTACGGTACTGCAAGGCTGGTTTACAGTGTAGGGTGTACCTCAGAAAGGCAAGAAAGGGGTTACTTCTTTCTCACATTGAACTGATTCTGTTGTAGATTTCCTGAAATTTGTTAGACTTGGCGAGATCACAGCAAAGCGACGTAGAAGGCGAATTGATGTACCTGGGAAAAGGGTTGGCGAATATTCAGAAAGTGCTAATGATCAAGAAGAGAACAACATGTTGGAAGGTGAATTTTCTAATTTGGATGATGCTCTACTTCAAAGGTTTGTTAGGGTGGTCTGCGCGGTGTTGCACACTCTGCACGGGAAGTGTAAGTTAGCACAGAACTGTGTTAATTATTTTACGTCACAATGTGTATCCGTGCAATCCCGTGCAGTTCTCCCTCGACCGGGTTGGTGCGTATTTCCTTCTGCTAGCACGTAACGCCATCTGTAATTATTTCTTTCTCTCACAAATACACACACACAGAACGCAGCCCGACTGTCAGCTGTCTGCACTCACCTGCACTCGCTTCCAAGCAGGGGCAGAAAGTGTTTGCACTGGGTTACACCACTTGCACTCTTGCCGGGCATCCGTACAGTTGACGTGTAACCTGTATCACCCGCTCGAACGCAAAAGTAACGCGAATTTAATGGGCGGTAACAGCACTATGGCTTATGTCCGTCCCGTCGAGCGCAAAAGTGTGCACTAGTTCAAGCAGTGCAGCCCACTCGAACAAACTGCAAGATAACAGCAACAATGAAATTATGTAAGACGTCACAAATTGTTCCAGTAAAATATACCATTGATTTGTTTCCAATCTGGAGAATTTGTATTTGTCAGTTTTGAATCAGAAAAGGGCGTCGCTTGCAATTTCTAGGCAGAATATTTAGCATCGAGGGAGATATTGTGACCGCAAGTTTTGTGAAAGAAAGTGTAAAGGAGAAAGGAGTTTACATATATCCAACAATCGAAGACGTATTTTCCTTTCATGTGCAATATATTGTAAACAACTTAAAGCCACCTAGAGTTTTAAGGCACGCCGCTTTGTTTGATTTGTCCATATTTACTCAAAATTAATTTTCCAAGTGTGTAAGTTCAGTAACTTTAATATACTAAATGCCATACTGTATGTTTACTTTATTGACTTTTGAACTTAAAAACCATATTTGTAATATTGGAAAAATATTTTAAAGTCCAATTTCTCTCTCAGTTTACCCCAATAGCCACACCCCTTGAAACTAACAAGCTAGTTATATTAATGTGTCATGTCACCCCCAACTAACGGGGTGACATGAGACAATGCGTTCCATTATGTAACCAATGTGTCACTGACGAATACATTTTGATAATACCATATATCCAGTCACAAATGAGTATTTGCACAAATCCATATCAAATACCTTTCGAGAACTAAATAGAAAGTGTCTAAATATGAGCAAACATTCAAAATCTGTCTCAAGTCGCCCCGTTTGACGGTAGCTAATAGCTTCTGATGTGAAAATGGATATTCTTTTCTTTAAACATTTTCTCTTAGCACTTTTTTAAAAATGAATATTTGAGTCCCGAATATCATGCTCCTTTAAATTGGGTAGTGTAAAAAATGTCGATAATCATATATTAAGGAAATAATTAAAGAAATTTCAGTTTTGATTTAGATGATGTGCGTTTTAAAATGTTGCTTTTGTATTGTAACTCCTATAAAATAGGTGGCATTGATCTTGAGAAATAAGTTATGGTTTTGAAAAAGTTAACGATTTATACACGTTAATTTCCTTGTTCTTTATAGAAATGCAGCTGCTAGGAGTATTTAGAAGTTGAGTACTGTTTAGCTATTGAAAATGCTTCACAGGACACATGTTTTGTTCCGCTTTATAGAATCGGACTGCCTGAAGACTGCGATCAAAACACCATTAATTACGGGAATTGTAAGGAAATGGGTCAAACAGTTGAACGATGGAACGTATATGACAAGGCAAGGCCATGTGTTACCAGTAGCAGCTTCGTATCCTCGCTCAGAGCAGAAGTTCGTCAAGAAAGGTGCTACATAATTTCATCGCTTTCCTTACATTTTCATAAAATTATCTTACATCCTAAAGTTTGATCTGCTCCTGCACCTGAA
>JAGDQP010042310.1:2162-16590 GCA_022664845.1 Lepisma saccharinum | reverse complement strand
TTAGCACAAAATAATGTAAGCACAAGATGGCCAAACGGATTTAAGAAAAATTCGTGTTAAAATTCATTTAAAAACTGCTATTGTTTCAAACAACCCTACCCTACTTGCATAGACTATATATTGGAGAATAATGATTAACCGAAACAGTTAACAAAAGTTAAGGGAAAGCTCTCCTTTCGCCACCCTTCTTGTAAGATAACGGACTAAAATACAATATAAACAGCGGAAATTACTAATAATTAAGGAAAAACGTATGGGACATAGGTGGCATAGAATGTCATGTCCTTAACGCTCCTACCAAGCCAAGTCTGATAAAATCCTTGATAAATTACTTTCAAAACTCATCAGAAAAGAGAACAAAAGATGCCTACTAACGTTCACGTTACACTAATTAGAAAGAGCATCAGACATTTCTGTGAATATTGCTACTAAATTACCACACTCAGTTATATAATTTATACAAGCGCTTAGTTAACTAACACGGAACCAAGTCCGAACCAAAATTAAAACGATAAAAGCAAAGCATTGGCAGAACAGGATCGTTAGTAGCAAGATGATCAGACATTATAATCCAACCTAATACAATATTTTGGGGACAAATGAACTGTAGATGTGAAACATCTAGAAAAAATAGAGGACCTCTTTGAAAATCAACAGCTGTGTACAATAATAGGTGTACGTTAATCTTCAAACCATTGAAATCGCACATTCTAACACGTATTTGTAGTAGCAAAACAAATACATATATTAATGCTCTAAAGTGAAAAAATTCATTTTAAAAAATGTGTACTATCAAAGCAAATATAATGAGAGAATTGCCCTTAAATATAAACTACAAACACCAGGGCAAGAAATCACCACTCTGAAACATTCTGAGAAAAAGTTTGGTCAATGAAAATTCACTTATATAAGCAACACATGCATCGATTCCACTCTTAGGTCGTTCAAAAGGACATAACATTCAGATATTGAAAAAGAGACGAATATATCATAAAAAGATGCCAAACAGAACTTTTCTCTATTAACATTCTAGTCGCTAAGGAAAAAGACAGATGTACTACGATATGGTTGGTAATAGTTGTGGCAACAATCACTTTAGCTACAAAAAAAAAAAAAAACCCTAACAAACACTTGCAAAGCCCAAAAGTTGCTTGGGGTTCAACAATTACTTGAGACGCAAGTTTTTTTTATTTCGAAGAGTTACAAACGTTTCCCGCAAAAAAAAAAAAACAAAAAAAAAAAAAAACGTATGTGTGTATTAACCCAGTTAAAAAAGCTTTGGAACCTACGCAGATCTGGATAAAAATTATAGAATATAAGAGTCAAATTCAACAAATTCTCCCCAAGGGGAATTTTGAATCTCTTCGGGGAGGACATTCCCCCCGGGCAATCCCTCTGAATTCATCACTGAGCCTATGGCTCATCTGCCAGTTAACCCTGGTCAAGATAGAAGAAGAAGAATACAAATTAATTACAATAAGGACAAAACGACTGAAATAAAATATACTATAAAACAGTGGTGTCCCGAAATATTAATATAGCATGAAAATTGGTTAAGACCCATAAACTGCATAATAATGTCTGAAGAAATAACTGAAACGAAAATAAATCTGGCCATTTTCAGTAAATAATAAATATAAATTAGGTTAATTTAATTTATGTAGTGAATGTGCACATATTTTTGACATTTCTTTAAAAGCAACAATTGGTAAGCAATCATAATTGAGTTTGATATCTGGTTTAGAACAGTAGTTTTCAACAGCCGTGCCGCGACACTGTTGTACCGGTCCTCGGCTAATTAATATATTCAATTATTTAACACTCATTTTGTAGATTTCGACAGCCCAAAATTGAGATTAAAGTCTACGTTTGCCTTCTAAAAATAACTAGAATCTGAAAAACTGTGCTGCCATCTTTCGAACGTCAAATAAACCTCTAACTTAGTGGCATCTTCCCGTCATGAAAGATTTTGCTTATAGTTTGGTGCTCCGTGAGTATAAAAAGGTTGATAAACACTGATTTAGAATGTTCCTTCAAGAAAAAAAAAAGATAATTCATTTCTCATATTGAATATTTGCAAGCTATATTATTCAAGAATTTGATTAGCTGTGTTCATTTTACGGTTATCTATTCAAATACAATCGCAAACACAATTATATAGTCTGCAACTTATTTATGATATTTTGTCAAAGAACAATACAATTAATATGTTGCATTCAGATCTACAGTGCAAGTATTTTCTTCTTTAAAAAAAAAAATCAACATTTGCAACGCAACGAGTACTCGAATTGAAAATAAAGAATTCAACACAAACTTAACGTATCGTCGTGTGTGGTGGTTTTGATGGCTAATGAGACGTAATCCACTGGTTGCGCTTCAAGAGAAAACATCAAAATTTGGTTTTATATATATATTTAAAAAAATCAAACAATGGCCCTCGAACCTTACCATTGATGTCACGCAAGGAATAATACTTTTATTATAGTTGATATTACTGTGTGTGTTTTTTTGGGGGAGGTGGGGTGGGGGTTCTATCCTATATAAAACTTTATTTTATATGGGCTATCCTATATAGTTACGTGTCAGATTCGTTTTTCTCTCTCTTATTCCAAAGCACTGTAAGGTATCGTAAATATACTCTTTTGTTGATTTTTTTTTCGATTGTTGCCTGAAGACATGAGTCAACCTTTGTTGCCTTTGAGGGTACAGCTGCAGGGATAACATACAAACACTGACATTACTTTTTTTTTATTTCGAAACCCTACAGAAAGGGGGGGGGGGGGAAAGACAAAATGTTAACATCATCATTAAATCCTTAATGCTTCCGTAATTCATTTGGAGTGAGAGAGAGAGAGAGACAGAGAGAGACCATAAAGAGGAGAGGAAGATGACGGGAGAGAAAGATGATGGTTCTATAATACAAAAAAAAAACTTTGGGCAGATTAAGCGCTAATGGTATCAACCGATACATTGTTCACCATTAGGCTTGTATCACCTGAACGTTCTTAATGCTAATTGGGTCGTAAGCCAAACGTTGGATTGGCTAAATTTTGCATTGTAACATGATTGCTGAAAGCATTTTTTTCTATGGCTTTATCAAACATGAAAAATTAAAAATACTTGTTGTTTCAAAAGTCTCAGGAATTATTGATCCAACTCGTAACAAATTTGCCATATCGTACAGACATTTTTTTGGTGCAAAAATAGCCTTAACCTGGAGAAAATTGCAACTCAAATTATTCTTTTTGCATTATATTCTAAAAAGTATGTATTTTAACATACTCAAAAGCTCCATTGATCAGGCCACGGGAAATCGGTCATAATGCAAGATGGCGACTGAATGTACCGATTTTCCGTATTCGTGATCTGTTTATACCAATACTGACTTCCATTTAGCTAATTTTCTTCTCTGCATTTTTCTCTGCAAAAAATGTTCTTTTAAATATACTCAAAATCTCCAATAATCGTACTCCCAGAAAATCAGTCAAAATTAAAGGTGGCGGCTGAATTTCCCAATTTTCTATAAGTACGTTTATGTTTATCCTGACAACGGTTTCATTAATGAGGCATTTTTCTTTTCTTTTTGCAGAAAACTGCACGCATCTTTTCATACGAACAGGGTAACCAAGAAAATTCTTGCCACTTTTGATAGGTATATAGAAAACGTCATTTAACTCTACACCCTTAAAATAGTACTTCAGAAAGTGGCGGATTGTACCGCTGTTGTTGCGAAAACAGAAGTACAATACAAGACTTATGCGTCTCGTCGTGTTTTGGAAGTACTTGAACGGCAAATTTTGGGAAGTACATGAACTTTTCTTTCGTTATCGACAGTACAAATACAAATCTGAAGTACAGTTTATTACCTGAGGGTATATTTTAAGTACGCACGAAAAGGGAGCTAGCTTCTTGACTAAATAAATAATAATAAAAAAAAAGAATTGTAATAACTTTTTCCTTGTAAGTCTGTGTAAATATTACGGGTAATGTAAAACCATTTTTCCAATTAGTACAATATTAATGAGTCTTAATATTATTAATAAAGTCATTTTGTATTTTTGTATCGGACAAAGTGGTTAGTTTAAAAATGTAAAGGAAACATCTATTTAAAATAAAAGAAACAGCTTCCAACTTTTTATAAATTCATTTTATGCTGTAAATTAGGTAAAAATATGAATAATTTAGCTGCCATCTTGTATTTTGACCGATTTTACGGGGTACGATTATTGGGGATTTTGAGTGTTTGAAACCACGCTTTGTATAGGGAATAATACAAACAAGAATATTAGCTAAATTGGGGTGAATATTGGTATAAAAACAGATTATAATTACGGAAAATCGGTAAGTTCACCCGCCATCTTGAATTCTGATAAATTTTCCCGGGTTCTGTCTGATCCATGAGGATTTTGAGTATGTTCACATACACACTTTTTAGAGTATAATGCAAAAGGAATTATTTGTGTTGCCATTTTGCCCAGGTCAAAGTGTATTTTGACTAGTCTAATAGTGATGTGAGGAAGTACAGTGTACTAGAATGTTAAGATATGTACCGTTTCCCTTGTATAAGGAGACAGTTATTAAACACATATTCAAACATATTGGAACGGTTGGCTTGATTCGCGCCAAACATGTTTCAATGATGTAGGGAAATGCTCTAGCTTCAAGCGTAATAAAATGTTAAGGTTAATTGCAAAGCAAAGGTCTCCAACAAAAGATGGCAGCACTATCTCCGTATATGTCTAATGTATTTTTTTTTTTTCGTTGCACGAAATTTCATTGTTGCTCCTACAAATTCAAGCCTAGAGAGTTCAAACTTTCAGGGAAAGAAGTTCATAAATCATAACCATTTCACGCATCACTTCCTCGCTTACACGCAACCCACACAACATTGCTATGCTGTGGGTTCTATAAGCACAAGTTGAATATCTTTAATTTTTAAGGCCATTAGGTAACTTCGACTCAGACCGGATGGATGATGATGAGATTATTGGTGAAATGAAGAAAGTGGGAGGAAACGGGAGAACCCCGAGAAAACCCACGCACACGGTGTTTGTCCACCACAAAGTCCACATAACCCGAGCAGGATTTGAACCTACGACCCAAAGCGCCAGAGGTGAGCGCTGTAACCGTTCATGCACCGCGGTTCGTATAAGCAGAAGTTAAAATTGCTTACACTATAAATCAACTTAGTTTCTTTTCTCGGAACCGAACACTCGCATTCATATCTTGGAACCAAGAATCTGGATGTGGATCCTGATCTCCGAATCGGGTACTGCGTTCTCTTACAAGGGAAATGTTTCGGTTCGAACAGGATTTTTTTTTTTTTTTTTTTTGATAAGACTTCGTATATATCATATATTCGTATCCCAATGCTGATAATGTCTGTAAAGTAAATCGACAGTGTAAGGCTGCGTTTGCCCGCTAGTTGGAGCAAGTGGAAGACAGCACGGGCAGCCGCTGCAACGGTTCCCGCAGTTTCAGTTCGAACAGGCATTTATTTATTACTCAAATTACATACTTTAATATACGTGACAGTGACAAAAACTGCAAAGCTACTGTACCGTGTAACGAATAGTTTGGTAAATATAGGCCAGCACATGTCTGCACAAACGTGAGAGTACTTTACAAAGCCAGTAAAACAGAAGGGAGGAACATAATAGTCACATAGGGTATACGAAGTCTTGTCAAAAAAACAAACAAACAAAAAAAAAAACATCCTGTTCGAACCGAAAAATTTCCCTTGTTAGAATCGATTCCTTTAAAATCAAGTTTTCCGTTCTTTGAACATCCGGTTTCCAAGTTGAAATACCTCCATGAACAAAATATTATTGGGCCATTATCGGTCTTTTGACGGCAAAATCCGCGCCTAAGTGGGCATGAGAATGACTAGATGTTGCACAAAACCCGACATTCTGCTGACTAGGGTGGGCCGACGTCGAGTCGCCAGAAACCCAACTTCCACCCAACGAATTCCCAACCAAAACATATTTTTTTCAGTTGGCGGAAATAGAAAATTGACCCTGTTGATGGGGGGTTGCTTAGTTGTACTTTGTCCATTGCTTTCGTCATGATATATTAATTAGTTTGTAAATTTACCAACAGCCTGGAGCGGGGCTCGAACCTATAATGTTCTGATATGTTATAATTACACTGGATATCTAATCCTAACCCTGCTACTTATTTTTTTACTAATCTTTAATACGTATTATTTAAGCTTCTCAAAATTAATAATTAATTTGTGCATTGCTATGTACTGTTTATTTGTACATGACAAACGTTAAGTAAGATTGGAATAAAATTATCCTACAATGATAATTATTTCGTATAGGACCCTTTACTCTTTATCAAATGCTGCTACCCACACTACAAGTTTAGTACACTTTTGCTTTAAATGACCATTGTTAACCCACAAATTAATGATTTCCTCCATCAACTGATGCTTGGTATTAGTCTTCTTCTTCTTCAGCATTTTCTTCACGAACATCCAGAGATTTTCAGCGGAGTTGACCGGAAGTACACTAATATTCCTGTCCTTAACGACTTTTTAACATTCTTGAACTGGTGGTGTGGCGCACCATCATGCAAAAACATGAAGGGTTCGTCACCTAACCAGGTGGCAGTAGCTTCGCTTGAAGAGCCTTTACTTATAGGTCAAGGTGCATTGTTCCCTTTCAGGTCCTAAGACAGACGTTACACCCCAACAACCATACTAAGGTTGGATACTTCACCGTTTATTTTACAGATTTCAATTGGAACTTCTCCTTAGATGGACGTCGCCCATATCATAAACATTCATCAAACCCAGTGAAATGTGAATCACCACTGAAACATAATTTCTCCCAATCATCAGAAATTCATTGTTTCAGTCCTTGTTCCCATTCGAGGCGCTTCTTTGCCATTCTTGGATATGATGAACAAGGAACTTTGGAATTTTCGGAAGTAACGGGACAAGAGGACCGGAGAATGGAGGAGACTGCATCCGACATTATTAGAATAATGAAATATCGAACGCTAAGATGGGTACGACATGTAGCTCGGATGGGAAAAAGACGAAGATTATATTTGATCTTGGTTGGAAAAGCGAAGGGAAAGAGGCCGTTAGGAAGACCGAGACGTTGTTCAGATGACAATATTAGATTTTCAAGAGATATATATTCAAAACTAGCTTTATCTTGCCCAAGATAGAATCTAATAGCAAACATTTGTTACTGCGACGATGAACTTGCGAGTTCCGTAAGCCATAGAGTTAGTTAGTCAGCTACAATCTGTAAAATTCAAACTCAAATTCAATCAAAAGAAATTAGGAAAATTTAAAAGTGCATCACCCTCCAATAATTGCTGATTAAAAGATTGCCTATGTATGTAGGATTGTGTTTATTATCTGAAACTCAACTGGAATTTCGTTGATTTAACTGATTTTTTAAAACATGCAATGTGCAGATTAAAGTGCAGCTGCCTCTCTTCTTTTGTTTCTTTACGTGTCTCATAAGAAACTTGTATTATTTCCTTATTCATGTAATATCCTCAACATCTAACCAACTGCATGTATTAGCATATAAGGCTTACGTATTATCATGGTGCTCGTTATCACGAACCTGGCTTTCTGAAATGAAGTAATGCAATAGAAACGTGGATCACGTTTGGCATAACCAAAAACGCCATTTGTTCCTTAAGAGTTAAAATAACCAATCACACAATAAGACGCATATGTTCTGCAATTGTAATAGGTATAAAGATTTAAAAAAAAAATAGTTTACATGTTTTTAAATCACGAACGATGCACAGATAAGAAAACCCTAAATGCAATCGGTAGAATCTTCTGACTAACTAGAAAAATAGCAACCGAGTTCCTATAAGATTTTTTAATTGGCAAATAAGGTTAGAAACAAGTAAAACTTTTAATTGGTTTAGATGAGTTTAGTTTGAGGGCAGGCATGTAACTAGAAGTTAGTTTCAGGACGGGAGTCCAGCACTTTCAGTGGGGGAGGCAGTGGCAAAGGCGTACCTGGGTGGGAAACTTGCGTAAAGTGCATAATAATTTTACCTAAAATTATACTAATTTTATAAACAAATCTCAATTTCGGGCTCCGAATCCCCTAAATATGTCCCTCGTTAAGGGAAAACTTTCGTAAAAGTTTGGAAACTTCCCAACCATAAGAATAACATTCTACAGAACGGGCGATTTCGTATACATTGTAGTCGATTCGATCAGCAATATTAACATCCTATTTCCACTGAGAACAATATTAGAAAAACAAATGGCCTTTATACATTTATGGCTTAGGCTGAGATAGAGTGGGGAAAGGATGTTTGTAGTGGGCTAGGACCTAGATTTGTAAGTACCATCCCGGCATTTGTCTGAAGTGACTGAGGAAAAAAAAACAGGAAACACCTAAGTCAGGATAGGCGGTCGCTGGGATCGTTCCCAGGATCTTTTGATTACTAAGACAACGCTCTGGCAACTGAGCTACGGCCGCTCCGTAACTGAATTTTGAATTCAAGCTTCATGCTTATTTTGTTGTTTCATTGTTTTCCTTTGTCTTATTTTAATTTTATTTTTCAAAGTTACACTGTAAAAAAAATCATGTTTATTTAACACATGTCAGACACATCTCTGAAAATATCTTAGTTCTTTGTTCGAGAAACCTTAGTAATGTATACAACACGGGCATATACTAGAGTATCTAAAAAAAAAACACATTAAACACACACAGTAATTACTATTAGGGTTGTGCGATTTTTCAATATATCGATTGGTATTTTCAAAAATCGAAATATCGATATTTAGAAAAATCGATATATTGAATATCGATATGGAACTATTTTTTATTTAATCAATATTCGATTTTTTTTATATGAGCGACATAAGATTTTCAAAGATTTTTTCAATATGAAATGTTCGATTTTCGATATATTATTCGCTTTTTTCGTTTGCCAGCGAAATTGATATTGAAATCAAAATGTACAAATCTGATTGCCCTATTTAAGTTATTATTACCAGAGAAATCTTGGAAATAATGTAGTCAATTCTAACCACAACCAGTTCCAAAATACTCACTTACTCTGTTTTTTTCCTCAGAATCAAAAAAGAAATCCCAGATCGATAGCAGCGCCGGAGCGTCATAGCGGCTGTGCTTCTATGTAAGTAGACTAAGCAGTTGGTTCAATGCCTTTAGGCATCTCAGGGTCAGACTGGACAGGAGAGGATGTTGAAAGATAGTCGGCCAGGGCCTGTTTGTAGGTACCATCCCGACATTGGCAGGAAGTAGTCGAATCTAACTTTTGAATTTAGATTACTTCTCCAATGACCGGCATGTTATTATTTACCACATTCCTGACAGGTTTGCTCTGCTTGTAAACGACATGTCCGGAATTAACTTTGAAATTTCGAACACCCTTAATATCTGGCAGTTAAATTCTATAACCAAGTTCTTCCCTTCGCCCCCAAATCAAAGCCCATAAGTTGCCGCCGCCATTGATCTCCATAACAAATTGTTTAAAATAATTTCAGAAACAAAAGCAAAGAACTGAAATATATGACACGTATATTTAAAGGACATGCCATGGACATCCCTTACCGTAATATAGGGATATCCCCGGGATATTACTGAGATATTCGTAGCACGTGTTACATAGTCTATATCTGAACGTACCGATTGAGAACATTGTATAAATATGTGTAAGATTCTTCTTGTTTCGGGATATTCTCATATTATTCTTGGAATATATTCTGAAATTTTAAATCTAGAATATCCGTTCAATTTTTCTCAGAAACATATGAGAACTTATTTATTTCGAAATACTCTGAGAAGACCGAGCGGCCATGGCTCTGTATAATAGAGCGTTGAATTATCATTCGAGAGGTTGTGGGTTCAATCCCAATGGCCGGTCATCCTAATTCTGGTTTATCTAGGGTGTCCTCAGTCACACCAACGAAATGCCGGTATGGTACCTTTAACTTAGGCTCTGGCCGACACCTTCCCTCTTCCCTATCCCGGTCTGAGCCTTAGATGCGTAAAGGTCACAAATTCAATTCAACTAAATACAATCAAGGAATATTGTTGGTCTAAATGGGACACTCCTAGAATATCCTACGCTATGTGGGAAGTTATTACTAAGAATATCAAAAGAATCAATAAAAAAAATGTCCGCTTAATTGAAAGTAAACGTATAATTGTATTGTCCATCAGAGAACACCTCTGATGACCTATTTATCAATATTTGCGTGTTGTTAAAGAAACATTTCCTCGAAATAAAGGTGTAAGAATCATATTTACATTTCGTTTGGGAAACAAACGTTAATGAATACTTATAAAAAGTAAGTCAATACAGCTCATTTCATCATTCCACACCATCTTTCCTTATGTTTTATAACCTTAACATTACCTCTCCCCATTCCACGTTCCCTGTTTATTATTACTGACGTTCCTTGTGGAAAATAGTGTCGTGTAAATTATGGGGACTCTTGTCGCCAGAGAAAAGAATCAAACCTTGTAATTTTGTTATTGAATGCAAAAGCAGAGAAACCAACTCAAGCTAATGGCATCTGTCACGCAGGTCACACACAAACAAAACACTTTTTTTTTGTTTCCTCGGAGCACCTCGACCAGTAATGTTGTCGCGCCACTAGTAAAGTATCATAAAACGAACCAAATCAAACAAAAAGTCACATAATAACAATAATAATAATCAAAATAATAAAAACAACAATAACAAAAGAAAACAAAATACTGTCGTTACCTACCGCGTATAATAATAAGGGTTGCCAACGAACTCGAATTTCACTGGCAGGTCCCGAAATTATTATCGCCCTTGTAAGTTAAGATAAAATTAATTTATTAGCAGTAACAGCACTATGGCTTACGCCCGTCCCGATACGGGGAAATTATCGCCTTTGTTTTGGAAGCTGGTGGCCGGTATAATATAGACTTCTTACCGACTCAACATTTGACCAGATTTTTTTTATCATTTTTGATAATCTCTATAGCTGAGGCAGTAATCACATCTGATATCCCGGTTTCCACTTCAGGCTAGCCAGTCACTCTTTTCCTGGTCTATGCCGTGTTCTTCAGACTTATATCCCAGGGATTTCGTCAGAATTTTCAGTTTCGGTGGGGGGTGGGGGGGCTGTGCCTTGTAAAGTCAAAATTGGGAGGGTATAAGTTGAGTTTTGCACGGTTTCTATCGATTTTTGACCTAAAGCATTAAAGTTGGGAGGTGCTCTCGAGAATTTGAAAGGGTGACTCCTCCCTACAGGCATCACCCCTACCGTGATTCTCTGCCTGTGGGGGAGTTACCCCCAAATTCTCAAATGTACTCCATCTTTTTAATTTTTACTGTCAAAAATCAATAGAAACCATGCAAAACTCCACTTACACCCTCCGAATTTTGCCTTTACACCCCCCTCAAACTAAAAATCCTGGCGGAATCCTTGATTTCTGTATAAGTTATGTAAGGTTTCCGCCAGGATTTTCAGTTTGGGTGTGGTGTAAACCCAAAATTGGGAGGATAAGTGAAGTTTTGTACGGTTTCTATCGATTTTTCATAGCAAAAATGTTAAAGCTGGGGGTTCGAGACTTTGGGGGGTAAACACCCCCCACAGGGGGGTCTGGCTGAATCACTGAATTTATGTTATTGCTTTCCTTATTTTTTGTTTAATTTTCAGGCCTTATTTATTTTAGTCAAATTTTATGACTCTAATTTACCTGTGTTGTGATTACTTGCCTTTTTTTTGGTAAAAAAAAAAGTACCGTATTACTTAAATAGGGCCTAATTGTGCGAATTCTTAACTTGTTAAAGTTGTGGTGTACATTAATAATTTCCAGTTTCTATTCTTTTCTTCAGGGGGCGATAGATGTTTGTAGGTATTAACCCACCAATCTTTGTTTTCTATTACGACTTTTTCGTAGGAAAACTCAACCCTTGTACTCCTTCGTGTCTTTTACCGGTCTGTTTCTATCCTCCCTGTGGTTTATACAACAACTTCACGTCACAGCTAGTTACCAATTTTATCTCTCTTAGTTGGCAACCCTGCTTAGTAATGCGGCATGGCTTTTTTGTTGCGTGTGCTGGTTTCTGGAATAATGTTCACAGATCAGAAGGTGATGGGTATTATACACAAAGATATACGTAAATGCATGTGGATTCTGTCCTCTGTTTTTTGTATTATTATTTCATTAAGTGTCTGTCTCACTCGTCGTTTTTTTCTTCGTAATAGTCACTCTGTCTCCCTCGCTTCTTTTGCACGCATACGAATTTTTTTTTTGTCTTTTCTTTTAACGTGAAAGTTCACCTTTCTTAAGTAAACAACATATCATACATCACAATTCAATTTCCACACTTTGTTCTTTTGTGTGGAGTGTGTATGTGTGTGTCCCCCCTTCATTTATCCTCCCCCTTTGGCCTTAAGGAGACTTGTATGTTTTCATTGTTTGTCTTTTTGTTTCTTAAGTGAGTCTCTTATTATTATTATTATTATTGTTTTTTTTTAAAAAGAAAAGTCTAAAAATAAGTAGTTTTAACCATGCAAAATTGTCATCTTGGTTTGAAATGTCAGAAAGTAACATAGCCGAACGTATCCCATTAGCCTTCTAAATTGACTAAGGAAAAAGAAAATGAAATTAAGAAAAACAAAACAATGTAACAAAAGCAGCACTTAACAAGGGCTTTGAGAAATGTGACCGTTGACAGATCACTGATGGACTTTTTTTTTCTTATAGAGAACAAAAAAGTAAGGAGTTTGTCTTTCTTCAAAACTTTTAAAGCCTTTGTGTAATACAATCATTGAAATACAAAGTTCCTAAATTAATATATTCGAAGTTTATATTTTAGTTGATGTGTTAATATTTATATTTTTTAAAAATCTGGTGACGTACCAAAGGTCACTCATACACAAAATCCACATAAATTAGTACTATTTTCGAAATGATTGTTTTTTGTTTTTTTTTTGTCTTAAGACTCTTTTCATGGTATCCGAACGGAACAAAAGGCAACTTTTTCTTTTCCTCTAAAATACGTCTCACTACCAGAACACCAATAACCTAATCGAACCCAACTTTTTACCTCGAGTTTCCAATTCTTGTGACATACGTGTTTTTTTTTCGTATACTTAACATCATGTGTATGAGCGATTATAGGCTCTTTTAAGAAATATGTGACTCACGTAGTCTGATTCTCCCCTTTCCTCAGTCATCAGTGCATAATGATAACTTTTCCAGCGCTTTCCTGTCGATCTTGTTTCCCCTTCTTTCGTATTGGAAATGCGTTAACAAGTCTTGTCTTGCATCAACAATATTGTCTTTCTTTCTAGATGGCTGTTTATTGGAATGAACAATTCTCGTAATTGTTTATATGTACGAACGTGTGACTGAAAAATAATCTTACATGGAGGAACCAAAAGTAAGAAAGGAAGCATCGCCAGTTATATATCGTAGGGTAGTAAGTGTCTACTTATTAAATGTTTTAGAGCGAATATTCCATTCTGGACTCTCGAGTCTGTAGTCCCCTTTTCCTAACACTGAAGCGGAAGGGGGAATGTACTATGCTCCCGAGATTGATAGTGATACGCAAAGCATTCCAGTACGCAAAGCATTCCAATACGCAAAGCATTCCAATGAATATAAATACTACTGTCACTGTTATACGTATTTGTAAAACTTTGCTACACTTTATTATGGTCCATTTTAGTAATTTTTTTTTACTTAAGCCCGTCTCAAATATATGAATGAAATGCTTGTCAAAATCCATAAATATCCACGACTTAGGCCGGATTCGAACCTGTTAGCTTGGATTGAGTTGAATAGAATATATTTATGGCCTTTGAATATCTTTGGCTCAAGCCGTGATGAGGTAGGTAGACAATGGGGAAGACATCGGCCAGAAAAATCGCGGGGAAGTTAAACAAAAGTAATTAATGTCGGAAAAACGAAGGCTGACGAAAACTGGATTTACCTTCTACTTTTTTTTTATGAACGTTTACGACTGCAAGAAGGTGAATTTTACTAACAAGTAAGTGCTATTTATTACACGTTGCGGCATCGATGAACCTGTGCTGTAATATCTGTTAGATGTTATTTCTATCACTCCATGATAAATGTGTTCATAGTTTGATGGTCGCCCTGTTTATAATTGTTTTACCTGAAATGATATTTTGGCATTTGAGTGTCGAAGTAGGCTGTACTATAGATACCACTTCGGTCTTGGAATTTCAGTATGAGAGAATTATTAATACTAACTTAATCGTATAGAATCTAACAGAGCTCCCTATTTTTTACATTATTTCAAATTCATAATTTGATTCACGGACATAAAAGATATATAAGCTTTATTTTCTATGACGTCATGCAGGAAGGTATGTTCGACATTGATGCATCTTAGTGCATAGAACGAACAGAGGAATTTAAAACGCATAACACGATACATAGAAAAT
>JAGDQP010042309.1:0-16590 GCA_022664845.1 Lepisma saccharinum | reverse complement strand
ATTTGCAGCCGCCTGGCTTGCGTTTTCGCCTTTATCGAAGAAAAACTGTAAAATATAGCGTATTTTCTCTTTGCTAGTGTCCATTTTGACGCGCGCTCAAACAACACTGAGTCAACTCATCACAACTATCTGAACAGTGTTCGTAGTACGCAATCTCATCGTTTGAACGCCATTTCGTTGAACCCGATCGGACTTACACAACGCGAGATACAGATCACTGAAGCCATCTATTGGCAAAATAATGGATTACTTTTTACTACACCAGATATATTCACCTGGAGAAGAGAGAGAGAGAACTGAAACTGTGAAGTATTGCGCAGGTAAGTTGCTAACATGCAGCCAGAGAGGTGTGGGTAAGTGTCCAGCAATTCACCATCCTCACAGCGTAAATTCATCGCTGCCTTGCAGGCGACCGGATTCCTATAGGAAATAATGCCGGGACACGTATCGCCTTATTTTTAATTGGCTTTCACCTTGACAACCTAACGCGTTTCTCCTATACGTCAAAATATCGATAATCCATGCAGGCTAAACCCTCTATTCTAGACACCTAGCGTGATATGACGTCATTTGTGCCGCGTTAAATTTGGACACGTCTAGCTGAGAAACAAGGCACTTTTCTTGTCTTGACGTTCCCTACACAGTAGTATACGTAAGGCAAGGTAAAGACCAAATTTTTCCGACATGTGGTCTTTACATCATCTTAAGGCATCATACACATAGTCGCTGGGAGAAGGGAAAGGAAGCGGCCTTGTCGCTATTTTAGGGTACTATATTTGCGGAAATTTGGGAAAACATCAGCTAGAATGACCAATCCCGAGCTTTGAAGTTCTCCCTATCTCTTTCGCTGACCACTGTGTATCTTAAATATACGGATAGACTAGAAATAATTCGACTATTTCAAAGTCAATCACAGGCACGTAATGCTTGTATCTAAATGTCGTTCCTACTCAGTGTCCTTTGTCTAGTTTGAATTTCAACTTTATGACTTTTAGCCAGGGCGGGATCGAGTTGTCCAGGGCCTTAGTGGAAGTTACCATCGCAGCATTTGCCTGGTGTGACCTTTATGTCAGGATGATCGGCCGCTGGTATCGAACCTAAAACCTACCAAATGCGAAGTCAGCACTCTACTAACTGAGCTACTGCCGCTCGGTCAGTTGTCTAGCGTTTGTGATCACGAATCTTATTTCGATCCTGGGGAGGCAAGCAGGTTTGAATCGTGCTTCCGACCAAACTGAGGTTTACCTTTCACCACAGGAATGTAGGTATGGTAGAGGCTATTGCGTTTTCTTCCTCTTCTCCTGCCCGGACGACTGCTTCTTGAGGGATATTATCGATTAGAACCGGAGATGCCAAAAGAAATTCAAATTCGTGGGACGTCCTGTCTCAAACGGGCTTGGGCCATAGCTGCCGGTCTGACAGATAATGTATGTTGTTCCATTTGAATTTTTTTATAGCCTTCAGGTATCTAAGGCACAGGTCTGGATAGGGTAAGGGAAAGGAAGCGGGCAGGGCCTAATTTGAAGGTACTATTCCTACACTTGCCTAGTGTGACTGAGGAAATACCCTGGAAAAACATCAATCAAGATGATCGGCATCTGGGATTGAATCCAGAACATTCCGAATGTTGTCTCTTGATGAATACATTAGCCCAGTAATTCTCAAAGTATTTCACTCGGTCCCATCATATGAGTGACTCAGTCTTACGCGAAGCTTGCCTTTTTCAATTTTCAAAATAAATATTATTTCAATTACTTCAGTCTCAGAAGTTTTGCGGCATACCAGGTTGAAAATTATTGCATTAACCCATCATTACGGAGACAGAAACATGGAATAGCCGCCATCGACCTTACACAACGTAGTGGGTATGAGAGACTTCCGGTAGATTAATTTTATTTCACAAAAGCATGTCATTTAGTATTCTTAAGGAAATCTATACATATTTCAATGCGGAATATTTTTATTTCAGTTTAAAGAAATGTCTAATCCAACTACGGAGATACATGACGTACGTTAATGTATGCAGGGGAGTCACTGGGTATGTTCATAGGTACTTGTAACAATAAGGTAGCAGAGTACTCTTAAAACATTTATTTTCTTCATTATTTCACTCCAGATACATCCACACTAATATCGTAAAGGTATCATAGCATTCTCTGTATTAATAATTGTATTAATACTGACAGTCTCAACATAACATACAGATCTACGCCAATATACGAGGAAATATCAAAAAGTTCGTGCAAACAATCGTTCACATATGAGCTAGCTAACCCCATCGCACATGAAAATGACATATAGACTCCTTCAATGTTTCATTTTTCTTTCTATGTGAGCACTGAGTCATCACTGAACAAGTCAAGGTACGCAGCCCCATTAAGTTCCTCCATCGCCAGGGAAAAATCAACCAAATTCATTATAAAAGCAGTGCAAGGGAACAGAAGTCATTTCTATGAGACCCTAGTTGAGTGGAAAAAGGGTGAGTTCAGACTGGTCCCATGAGCAGAGAGCCCTTCCATCACAGACGATGCTGCTGTGACCAGCGAAATTGGAGACGCCGAGTCTAGAAGACACGCTTCTATGGATGTAGTTTAGAATATCATTCATCACCAGTTCATTTATGAAAGATGTTGGCAAGATAGGTGCCACCGAAAAAAGCACTCGAAAGGATGCAGCGTAATAGATATTAGACCACTGTGAACTGAATGAAGTGTATTTTTTTATTCGCTCGGTTTTCACAATGGATGAATACAAGTGTTTGTGTATACTAGCCAGAAACGAAAAAGATCAACAAACCAGTGAAAACACAGTTGCACTGCATTATATATTTTTTCTCTCTCTACAATTAAGCGTTTTTGTTTTAAGTGTCACTTTATAGACACTCTGTATATCTTGTTACGAATCTTTCTAGACAATCACGTAGTGGATTCTCTGTACTGTCTTCGTCTCTTCTTTATGGTAACTATCCAACAATGGAAGGGAAGTAAACCTTCTGTCGGATTTGTAACACTGTTGCTTATTTTTTATCGTGGTATCAATGTTGAAAGTTGGTTGAAAAAAATGTTTAGGCACTTTAATATTTGGCACCAGTGGTGGTGCACAAAAAAAGGTCGTTTTTAAACTTATTTGACTTAATAATTTAGGTAAATTTTACATTATTTTTCATTTTATGTTGCCTAAACGATGTTACTAGCATGTTTGTTTACGTTGCTTAGCAACAGGACTTGTATTGTTTGATTTCTATGATTTAACAATATCATATAAGAGCAACATACACTTACGTTAATATCATGCAATAACAGCAACAATCATTACTGCTCCATAGATGGCGAAACCCCTCGTCATATTTCTAAAATTACCACAACCTCAACATTTTCTTATTATTTTCGTTAATTGATTACAGTTTCATGTCTTATAATTAAGAAAAGACTGGCTTTATTTTTCTAAATATATTCACTCAAGAGTAATCCGCAATGCGATTTAGTTCTTGATTGAGATAAGCATAGTTGCCAGCTTTTAGTTAATTTACTATCCCTGTGGTCTCTCTTCGCTACCCTGTGTTATCTTACCCGACTGATCAACCCACGGGCCCACATTCTGAAGACGACTGGAGAAAGAGTTCACACTACCTGGACGGTTATATCCTAACGGATGTATTGTATTGAATTGAATTTTATTTATAACCTTTAGGCATCTAAGGATCAGGCCGGGATAGGGGAGGAGAAAGCATTCGGGAAGATATGATGAAGATGCCATCCCGGCATTTGCCTAGTGTGACCGAAGAAAAGCTCTGGAAAAACCTCAGCCAGGATCGTTGGACGCTGAGATCGAAGTCACGACCTCCCGAAAGCTACGCCAACACTTGACGTTAACCAGCGACGTGAACTAGGGCACCGACCACGCCCCCCTTCGCGAAAATTACCGAAGCTCGCCGAGTGAGTAGTCGTCTGTATGCCGAAGGATGGCCACGGAACAAATTAATGCGGCAAATGTTTACGGAAAAACAACAAAATTTTTAAAGTTTATATTTATTTGTAACGAAAAACAACTTATTTATACCGAAGAATCCATGTGTTGAGGTTATAACGTAGGCTGCGTTGAATTCCCAGATGAGATACAGATAAGTGGGAGGAAGCGAGTTAAAAAAAAGTAGTGAAGTTCGATCATGCGAAGTACTCCAAATATACACATCACATTTCAACTGAACTTCTCTCTCTCTCTCTCTTTTTAACGAGTTTCCAGATGAATACATAACACCATATAATTATACAAAACATAATATTTTTAAAAAAAGTTTTAAAACGCAAGTTCCAAGGAAACACTCCATAAAATATATATACATCACCTTTCGGTTTCAGTTTTAAAACGCAAGTTTCAAGCAAAAAAACAAACAAACAAACAAAACGCACACACACACGCACCTAAAGAGCATTACATTGCAATGTACTCTTCCTCGGTTCACTCATGGTGTAACAGTAAGGATATTGCAATATCCAGTACTTCACTTGAACTTGGTTTTGTAATTCGTTGCTTATGCGTAACTTTCTTCTTCTTGGTCGAAAAGAGTTTTATCTGTTTCTCTTCGCTGTCGTGGATTTCGAAAATAATTTGGAAGCTTTATGGGAACGAATGAATTAAACAAATGAAACAAACACCCACAGCACAACTACCACGAGCCCTACAGGCTCCAAACAACGCACGAATTACTAAAACAAGGCAACTAATTACTAGCAATCTTGCCAACTAGACCACGGACACTAACCACAAAGGTACCAAACGAGAAGCCTTTACAAAACATTAATGGAAACGACAATTGAGCTAAACCAACTCACAAGGTTCTCCAGGACGAAAATCAATAGCCATTACAGGCACAAACCTGCCAGTGCACGGCTAGCACTAATTATACACTCTCTCTGATATGTAGGCCACTAGACCACGGCCAAAAATGAAATATACCACGCACACAGCAAAGGTTTTTGCTAATAAGAAAACTATCTTTGAAACGAAAAAAAGAAGAACAGAAAGAACCGACCACCAATTTCACACATTTTTTTAAAAAAAAGAAACAAGGCAAGTAAAGAAAATAAACAACAAATGTTATCATATAACATTTATGCCCACACAGGTATGCATACTCTTACATGCACATGAGATAATTTGTTTCTGGCGTGTGTACTCACTTGTCATATAGATATAAAGAAAAACACAATCACACACACACCTTATTTGAACGAGTAATTGGAAATCATCCCAAAGAAGGCCTTGGGCAGGCATAGTGGTTAGTGCACTCCACTCTTCTCTTATATGCATGGCCACAGGTTCAATCCCAGCCCGGTCTGGTTCCTGAAAAGGAGGCTGGATATAGACCCAAACTGGAACAAATCAAAAACTTCCCGAACACGTTTTACATACCCGACTAGAAACAATGTGAGATTTCGGAATAGCCAAGAGGTTAGCACGCTCACACTTTATACAGGAGGTTACGGGTTTGATTCCCGCCAGACCCACTGAAAGACTGGTTTAGAATATGCCTTACCAAAAAATTGTAGGCTCCATCCTTAGAAGCTCACGCACCCACCCAGAATATTAATAACAATTGAACGGATCAAACAAGATGTAAACTGCATATTTAAACACAAAAACAACACAATACTGATTAAAATACATTCTAATAACACAATAATTCTCAAACACAAAGACCGAGTAGTCTTAACTAACATAAAAACCACCCTTAACCAAACCAACCTGTGAACACGGCACAGTTGGATCCTGAACCCAGTACCAACGTGTTAAACATACAAAAAAATAATTCCGCAAACTTAAGAACCCCAGCAGTGGTAAAGAGTTTCTTTAATAAAAAGATGCCTCACAAATTGGATGAAAAATGGGCATGTATACCCTCTAAGGATGCCCTACCGTAAAAATAAGAACCCAAACTGTATCCACGGACTGTGATGGCTCCGAGGTACTGGGCTTCAAACTACAGTGCATGAATTATATCAGTAACACAAAATATTCGTGCAATTTTTTTCCCCGTCCGTTTCAAAAGTGCATAGAACACATTTAAGGTGATTTTTCTTAATTGGTTGTTCTGCATGAAACTTGCGTTCGTGATGTGTGAAATTTTCAAGGTGATTGAATTGTTTATCACAATTTGGGCATCGATAAGCAAATGATTTCTGGATCTTTAAAGGAGGCGCGATTTCGTTTAATTTATTCGGATGTGCTTTCGAAACGACGCCTAAGTGATTTGTTATGGTCATAGTTCTTACCACACTCTGAACATACATGCTGTTTAATTTCGTTCATTTGGATCGACTTTACTCATACATCAACCCACCAGAACACAAAAACACGGCTCTACTAAATACGAACAGAAAATAAAACTCCACTAAAACATAAAACAAACAACACAACGAATGACTGTTCTCCCGCTAGAATATAGGAAAAGGAGCCCTCAGCCCGCCAAGCAGTTAACCCAGAAAAATAAAAAGGCAGACAACAGTTTCTTCATGCATAAGGAGTTTAAAAAAAATGCCGTTGAATTCAGTCTTGGTTCATTTCAAATGTATTATCAAAATACTGTATTAAATATCATAGGATATAGGATTCTGTTTCATTTAAATAACATTTTTTAAAAATTCCACTCCGACGCAAGGAGAGTGTGCGCTCTCCCCCCTCCCTCTCCTTGGCTTCGACGACTACTCACTCGGCAAGCTTCGGTAATTTTCGCGAAGTGGGCGTGGTGGGTGCCCTAGTTCACGTCGCTGGTTAACGTCAAGTTACGCCAACGCTCTAACACTGAGCTACGGCGGCTTGGTAACCTAACGGATGTCTCACCTGTTATCACCACTGTGGTTTCAATATCTAACACTCCCATGAATAATAAAACAGAAATCTCGAGCACCGTAGTACAACAGACACCATCCTTATTTTCTACATTGAAGTTATCTCATTGGGTGTTACTTTAAAACAGCTACAGCACTGATGAAATTTTAAACTCAAATTCTTGCCCATGCTCTGAGCCTCAGATCTCTGAATTTTATTTAAGGTCTTTAGGCAACTTTGGCTCCGGCCAACATTGCTACCACCCTTCAATGACACCCCTATTAAATCTTGTGATATGAATCTACCATCATTCAGAACAAATCTAGTTTTGAAATATTCGGCCCCAATATTTAAACTACCCCACAACCAAGGCTATCTGAATGCTAGCGCCGCCACTACGTCAAGGCTACTATCTAGGGTTCAGAATTATTAGCATATATTACTGTGATCTGGCTTGGTTATCTGAGGTAGTGAAGAAGGAAACGAAAGGAATCCTAACAAGAGGAGTGCTGCTGTTTGCGAACAATAAGACTAGATTCAACACGAAATCAGATGAGTGTGGGTCAAAAGTCATGCCAAATCGTTCATATTCGACCGAGCAACTTCTTCTTCAGGCCCACACAGTCGAGTACTAACATAACGGCCAACGAAAGGTCCAGGACAACTTCGCGAAGTGTGTTACCGTGCTAGGGGCTGTGCAGTCATAGGACTAGCTCTGGCATTAAGTGGCCGTAATCTGTTTATTCCCCTTCAAGGTGAATGTACGCACTTTTTCATATTCCTTCGTATAGTTACTACCCCAAAAAGAATTTAACTTGTTTTGTATAAAACTTACTTTATCTTTGGCATAAACTAAGGTATAATAATACACTATCTTCCAGCTGACATATTACATGAAACATGATATCTAAATTCAGTTAACGAAATCTTATACAGGAATAAATTCATTAACATTCTACTGAAATAGATGGGTATACTGTATGCGGCAAAACAAATATTATTGAAATGACAACAGCTTGTTGCAAAGAGACGAAAAATGCCTGTATTTTCTCCCGTAATTCGGGGGGACACTTCTGGGCGAGTCATCCGACCGGAAAACGGATTCTCTCCTATGTATGTATCGGAGGGCGTGAGATCCGGGGAGTAGGAAGGATACAGGAATGCCGTTCCACAGGAAATTAAGCGAACACCGCGGTGTGGGTTATAGCTCCGTCTCGCTGCATCCACTTGTCGCTGCTCTGGCAGGTTTCTAACACGACACAAAAACTGTGCAAATCCTGCAAAGGGGTCAATAATGAAGGTCGACCCATTCTGACACGCCATTCCGTATGACCGGAGATCGTGCTCCACGATAATTATCTCCTCTATTGTTAGGATCATTATCGCCACGCCAACTATACACTGCGCTACTCTTTTAACACAACTAAGGACCACAGAATGCGTCACGAACTGTTTCCACAACGCGCATGCGCGTCAGATACGTGCACATTTCAGTACTGTTTGTTTTGCCGCACACTGTAGAAACAAATGAATAACAATAACGTCCACGTTCATATTGACTATACTAAATACTAAGCCACAAAATGATGCAAAAATCAGTATGGTCCCAGGAACACGAGTAACATCATACGTATAAAAAATTATATATCAATGAAAGATCTTACAAGTATTACAAAGCTCTCAGAAACATTGAGTTGTAGTATAAAAGAATCTAATTTGCAAACACTATTTTTCACAAAACTAAAGATAAAACAAAAGGCTATTGTATACACACACACAAAAAAAAAACAACATAATGCTACTCTTCGAGCTTTTTCTCGAACTGGAAGGATAGATATAAAACGAAGACAAATGAGCGGAGCGATACTAGTGCCACACAACAGACGACGATTCAAGTTTGGAACAGCTGATTAAAGCATTGCGTGTAAGTTTCAGTATAGCATCGTATAAGGTTATATATTGAAAATGTTGCTATAATACACATCCTGTCTCCTGTGACATACATTTCAACACGCCGTCTGTGGGGGAAGGAGCCTTCATTCAGGTTTGAGCGCAAAAAGGAAACCTGGCCTAAACTTTCAACAACTCCTCCACCTTCTTTACACATTTTTCAATACATAATTTTACACGAAACTTACACGTAATGTGTGAAGTCAATTGTTCAAAAACCTGAAGCGTCGTCCGCTATGTGGCGCCACGATTGCTCCTCTCATGTACACGTGTTTTGAATCTATCCTTTCTACTCGTGAAAGAATTCATAGAAGATGAAATAAAGCTCTTTTCATTTTTCTGTTTGTGTGTATACAACTTGTACGCATCCATTCCTTGTTTTTTTACCTTCAATTGTACCTTCTATATATATTGGATACTTTCATGAACAGCTTGTCACGTAGTAACTAGTGAACTACATATATGTTTGTAGTTACTACGTGACATGTTGTTGTTGCAAATCCCCTTGCTACTTTTATTTTCATATTTACCTTATATTAAGAACGACTACAACAGGATCGACGTTTCAAACCCAACTGAATTCTTCATCAAGAATCAGACATAGATGCTGATAAGAAAACAAAAGAAAGAAGGAAAACAAATGCCTTTCTTCGTTCTTATTAATTTGGTATTTTAATATCGAACCTGTTGTGCCTATTCTTCTCAAATACACACGGAAAAAGGATGTAAAATACTCCGTTCACGGTACATACTTCCAACTATACCCACTTCTTCCGCACTATGGTCATCCTGTGCATACGTCACCTGATGACTTTTTCAAATACAGCTCAAAAAAATCTACACCACGACGACACTAAATGTTTTACGTAAAGCAAGTGAGTCGGAAGACTACGCGTATAGGTTACCGTAAGGCTTCACCAGCGAGTATACGATTTGGATGATCAATGTTCGTATGGAAACAATTACGGCGAGACCTTTCCAACAATACCACAACCACCGTATTAGCCCTAGTAGTTCCTGAGTTGAAAATCCTCTCCTCCCTCGTATCTCGGGATTCACCCGCAATCTGGATAAGAGAAAATGAATTTTATAGGTGACAACAGCACTACGGGTCCATGATCTGGATTATCTATACGGGTCTGAACTCGTCTCACAGAGACCTTTCCAACGACACCTCAAACGCCTTCCTAACCCTAGAAGTTCTAGAGTAGACAGTTGTCGACAGAGATACACAGAGGTTGTATATATGGCTTCACAAAGAAAGATTTCGTTCCTTTTTATCGCGTTTTGAAGGTTATTTCGTGACTTGTCGCTCTGTAACTACACCAGTTTCTTGCGGCAGACATCGAGTAACATCAAGAATATAATTATAATTAATATAATAATTTTATCGCCTAAAACAAAAATCGCGATAGGACTATACTGTTACACGTAAAATCAAAACATAGATATACCCAAAAGGGGTGTTAAAAATCATAATAATAATAATAATTTTTAAAAAAAAGTTCCAAGACAGGAAAAAATTACTATCAGACACGTCTGTTAAGAGGCTTCCTCTAAAATTTTCTTGGGTATACATATATAAATAGAGGGTACAATAATATTTTGCGACCCATCGCCACCTAAATCATCCCTGGCCCCGCCTACAGTTTTATGGCTGGTGAAGCGCTTGCTATCGAACTTAATAAATCATTTATAATTACAACGGAAAAAGACAATACAGTGAAAAGCCTAAACAGATATTGAATCAACTTACATGAAAATACCTTACAAAGTAACCTTCTCAACCATAACTTTCTTCAAACCATCACCTTGAAACCAGCAGGTACTGTGCCCACTTTTGGGCAAAATATAGTTAAGGTTAATGTAAAGCAACGATCTTAAACAAAAGATGGCAGCACTACAAATTCAAGCCTAGAGAGTTCTAACTTTCAGGGAAGAAAGTTCATAACCAATTCAAGAGTTCGATCAATGCCGATTTTTTATCTTTGTTTGTGTTCATTATTGAAATCGCTTGATTGTTGTTGTGAATATCAAAACCTGTAACAATGAAAATCTTTCAACAATGAACAAAAAAAGAAAATTAAAAATCGGCATTGATCAACCTCTTGAATTGGTTATGAACTTTCTTCCCTGAAAGTTTGAACTTTCTAGGCTTGAATTTGTAGGAGCAGCATTGAGATTTCGTGTAACGATAAAAATACGTTTGATACATATATGGAGGTAGTGCTGCCATCTTTTGTTGGAGATCGTTGCTTTACATGAACCTTAAAACTGCAGTCAAAGAATCCTAAGGGAATCAACGCCAAGAGAACTATCTCACAAAACGGTCTCTAAGTGGCTAAAAATGTAATGAATTTATAAAGATTTTAAATGGAACTTTAAAATCGTTTTTTCTCAAAAGTAGCTGAAGTGGACACAGTACCTTCTGGTTCTAAGGTGACGATATTTAGTATGAAAAATCACAACTTCATGTAAAAAAGGACAACATGCAATACTGAACAATAAAATAAAACGAAAGCTGCACAAATTCATAAAATAAGCAGCTTGCACAATACATTCAAAATAATAGTTTCATTTTTTTTTCTTCCTTCTAATTTGTCTTGACCGAATATGTGATTACAGCCCGCTGTATTAGATTACGTAATAATATACAATGTCTTATCTTCCTCTCAATCAATATATAAATTACAATATCTAAATTTAGTTGTTACCAAACACAAAACAATAAATTCATAATGTTTTAAAAATTATACATACACGTATATACAACAGAAAGTTTACTTCTGTTCCATTCACGAGATTCTGGTCATAATCCATAAACAAAAGAGCCTTTTTCACTACTACAGTTGAAGGGTATAGTTCTCCAATAGTCTAACGTCAACCTCCTCATTTATGAAACAGTTAATTTGAACGTGAATCCGGACCGTGACGACTGCTCAGCAATATTACAAGGAACACACTCGCATCACAAAGGCTTAGCCCTTTGTAAGTCAGTTTTCCATTTGGCGTTGAGCTGTGTGTACTTTAAATACCGTGCTACAAGCGCTTTTGTCTATGGTTGCCTGACTTCCCATGAACTTTTAGGGTATTTCTTTTTTTTTTAATATTACTCTGACAAAAGACATTCTGGAATTGAGAATCCAATGTAATTCCTTTTATAATTCTGCGCCCTTCATCATCCCCATAGCCGTCCTTTATATTCAAAAGTTTTTCTATAAATATTCATAAATTCCGAACACTACGCTTTGTCATAGAGAATAATGTTGTTATCAATATATCCCTAAAAGAAACGAACAATCAGCTCATTCAAAACTTTGAAAACATGACTTACGATTGTTATTTTCTTGTACTCTTTATATGAAGATGTTGGAGATTAATTCTTTCGAATAAAAAAAAAAAAATCATTTTACCCAACAATGGTACTTACATCAATATAAAACTAGACCCTTCAATGACAAGTTTACAATCTAACATTCCATGAGAATTAGTACAAACGTTACTTTGCACATTATCTGCAATGAGATTCATCATGTAACCTTCCTTCACATATACGTATGTGAACTGAAAGATATAAAATACACAAATATATAATATCATTACGCTATTGTACATATCACTACACTTATATACATGCATGGAATTCATGGCGTAACCTTCCTTCACAGACATGTGAACTGGTAAGATACAAAATACACAAATATATAATATTACACTATTGTACATATCACTATACTTATATACATGCAGCATACATACACACATGATAAAAAGTAATCACGTGTCGAAACTTTCAGTTCGTTGTTTTCGCTAGGTACACTGAGCTTTAGTTCCAGTTGCATTATAGAGACATACGGACAAAACAACGGTCTTGTCCTGTACCAGGCTTGCCACATTTATTAACCTAGTTAGAAATGTTTTAATTTAATTTTTAAGGCCTTTAGGCAACTTTGGCTGAGGCCGGATGGATGATAATGGGATGATTGGTAGAGTGAAGAAAGTAGGAGGAAACAGAACCCCGCGGAAAAAAACCCACGCACAAGTGTCTGTCCACCACAAAGACCCCCATGGCACGAGCAGGAATCGAACCGACCACCCTTCAAGCGTCACAGGTGAGCGCTCTACCACTTATCCACTGCGGCCCCCTTCCAGTTAGGAAGACAAGTCTCTAATCAGCACGTAGTTTTATTATTAATATTACAAGTCTCTAATGCACAAGAAAAATAGTTTGTCGTCTAAACCTATGCGTCTTTTTTCTTACCAACACAGATATTCTTCAGTGCAATGGGAGATGCAAAAGCTATCGAATACCAACCAAAAAAAATATCTGTATAAAAGTTTCTAAATATTACACAAGTCATTACTTTTTCTTTGCTCTAACTGTATAATAAATTTTGAACATTTCTTTTGCATCACTCAAGTTATCAATGAAAAGAATACAAAAATAAGCATGAATAACAATGAACAATTGTTATGACAAGTAAACAAACAGAAAAAAAAAATGAAAACAGCGTCATTCTTTACTTGATCAGTATTTACGACTAGATCACAACATGAGTACATAATAATAGAATATTGTTGTGACAAGAATTCGCTTCAAAACTTTGTTGAAAATTTATATAACCCTGTACTTTAGTATATGGTCATTTTGTTTACAAAATACCTTGTGTGTGGTACAAGTTGAGAACTTAGTCGCCATCCTAGCGGGAAACCGAACCCCGGTTCTACCAAAAGCCCGTAAAGTGCTCTATCAAGAAAGCTATCATGCGACACGACCAAATTTTGTAAAAGATGTTAAAATTTCCAAACGACGTGGGATACCTCTGTTTTAAACACCAACCAAAACAGGGTTAGGTTGATCCAGCTCAGTAAAAAACAAACAAATCATAAGCACAGAATTTGGTCGTCGACTAATTATTATTATTAACGTCCTAAATGAACTAAGGACGCGACCTACAGTTTTTTTTTGGGGGGGGGGTAAAGTGGGTTCCGCTTTGCTCAATGGACCCCCACCGGGAATTGAACCTGTGACAACGCGCACAGAAAGCGAGCATGCTAACCTCTGGGTCAACCCCGGTAGAGAATTTGGTCGTGTCGGCTGGTAGCTTTTTTTTTAGGTTAAGTACTCGACCAGCAGTTACAAAACCGGGGTTTGATTCCGCGCTAGGATGGAGACTAATTTTTCTATGATGTATTTTTATTACAATACGTCGTATGTGCAACATTACAACATGGGGAGTTTTGTTTTTTATCATACTGGCTTATCCTGACTGGATCCAGGAACATACCAGGAACGAATTGTAGCAAGTCCTGAGACATTTCCTTTCTCAAAGAAAAGTCGGCACTGGAAATGGAAGAGTCAAGACAACATACTTGGCTGTGTATGCATAAAAACCCGACAGAACAGAGCAGGGTGTGATAAAATATTTTGCAAATCCTTGTGAAGAGGAAACACTGATTTACTTACAACTTATCTGAGTTCCATAGTACGTGTGTGACGTTTTCTTCTAAGCGTTACTTAGACTAGTCACGTTTGCTCAATCACACTAGGCAAATGTCGGGAGGTACCTACAAAATAGATCCTGGCCGACAACCTTCCAATACCCTATTCAAGCCTAAGTGATAGTTGCCTAAATACCATAAACGAGAAAATTCAATCAGAACGGTTTGTAATAGCTCCTCCATCCACATGAAGAATTTTTATCACGCACTTAGTTTTGTTTTATCGGACTTTTAACGCGATCTCTTTTTAATTAATCATTTGCAATGCTGTGTTCTCTTTGAGAAGAAATACTTTTGTGTTGTTCGAAACGCCTCAGGGTTTGCTAACATTTGTTTAATGGAAGCATTTCTGAACCCAATCAGGGTTAAGTTAATAAACTGTGCGTGTTTGCCTATCTGTTGCATTTTTTTTTAGTCCAAAATTTGCACAATCGGTGAACACAGAACTAAGATATTTGGCAAAACGAACACATGGAAAGTTCACTTTCAAACTACATCGAATACTGATTCGTTACCATTGTACAAACTTACCAAGTCTACTTATTGTCCATCTTCTATGAATCTGCGTGTACATGCTCCAGTTAACATCAGAGCGGAATTATTTTAAATGATACCGCTTTAAAAAAAAATATTATTCCCGTGTGATTAATGAGCGAATCGAATTAATGAGTTTAGTCTGTATACTTGGACAATAGATCATATTTCTTTGGAGCCAAGCTTTCCAGTATCTTCCTTCCAAATGCAACAACTGGTATTGTACTCCTTGTACCTGAGCACAATCATTACTTTAGGGGGAAAAAAAAAGTTTTCTCTAGAAATTGTAGATGTAAAAACTAAAAACAAGAGATTCTTTTTTTAAAATACAGGCTAAAGATCAACTCTGAGTATACTGGTAATACCAAATAAATAACTCATCAGCTATCACATAGACCAAACAAAATACATCACTCCAGTTACTTATTTCAATTCGTAACAAAAATCATAATTTGGAGGATCCTTTGGAATTGGCGGTGGATCTTGAGGGATGTCAACGCCCTCTGCATCCAGCAAACGTAACTTAATATCCATACTCAGCAATGTCTCAAGGTCATTTTCCGTCTCCTTGCTTGTCATTTTATTTCCTAAAATGAGACAAACATAAATAAGCATGTTGGGCGAAAAGACAGTACAATTCAAAATTATTAAGTATTTGCGCCACCAGTTTTCTTGATCAACCTCACTTAAAATATTCTAATAACGATTTATCACTGAACTTGTTACATCCTTGGGAAAATATAAAACAGGGTGTTTAAAAATTATGGTAATAAATTAAAGGGTGAGTCCGTCAGCTCGAAATGAGAAATTTATCGAGAAATACGTACCCTGGAATTGAATTTCAATTTATTTTACAGCCTTTCAACATCTCAGTCCGGAATAGGATGGGGAGAGGATGTAGGAAGGTAGTCGTCCAACGCCTTGTTAGAAGGTACCATCCCGGCATTTGAGTGTGTTATGACTGAGGAAAAACCTCAGTCAGGATAGTCGGCCGATGCAAGACCTTCCGAATGCTAAGTCAGTGCTCTACCAACTGAACGCTACGACTGCTCGATTCGTACCTTGGAATTAGTAGGCCCTGTTTGCCCTCTTTACAATGGTAACAATTCTTTTGCAAAGCGCTTTCTGATTTTCTTCCGGAAGCTTTCGTCAGGCGAACGAGGATATATTCTGTTGAAATGTATTTTTTGTACGGATGAGTGTATTTGAAAATATGAAGTGTGACATAGTACAAGTGAAAATTGCGTTTTTACAGAAATAATAATATATATTGTTATACCTATTAAGATTTATAATAATTTATAACATATAAATACATTGCTTAGTCCTTCTCTTGGGTGTTTATAAATGATGAGACGTGTTGTGCTATTTTATATTTCTAAAATTTACTGCTTGTTTTTTTGACTTCAAGCCTTCAGTAGTTGTTAGAAGTTCCGAAACATGGCGATGTAGAATTTAAACACTTTATACGACTTTATTTATATTCTTTAAACACGTACTTTGCAACACTTTAGTTACATTTTTAAATAGACGCATTCCATAGAAAAACACATTTTCAACGCAACAAATAGTCGTTCACAGGAAAATTCCCTTACGGGGGGGGGGGGGAGGAAAGCACTTCGCGAAAGAATTGTTACAGTTATAAAGAGGGCAAGGCGGATTACTACTTCATGGTGTCTACTAATTTTGTGATTTGAAATTCCCTGAGTTTTCCATGATAATTTTCTCTAAATTCCCTGAGTTCTTAGTATAGTGGAACATGTAAATAATACCCAA
>JAGDQP010042308.1:0-16590 GCA_022664845.1 Lepisma saccharinum | reverse complement strand
TGAGTCGAGTCGAGTTTAACGAGAACTCGACACGAACTCCCGTGTGTCCATCCCTAGTAATAATGGATTGAGTATCTAACATCGATGCTTGTAAATAGGATATTTTGTTTGTTATAAATGAAGGCATTTCGTCTTCAATTTCTACAAAGAACGATATCACATGTCACATGATGTCTGGTAAAAATGCAGAGTTCGTCTGGCCTCGAAAATCTTATTACATGGAGTACCTAACCCGCATTTCCATTTGTTTCGTTCAACGTGTTTGTTCTTGGTGAGAATAATAATTAATTCTGTGCAGATGGATAACACTGGCTTAGTTGAGTTTCTCGTTTGGAAGGCTGTTTTCTTAATTCGCCAGGTATTCGTCGATGATGAAAAGTAGGGCAACAATCAAAATCATCGATTACTTGAACTTCATGCAATTGGCTTATCTTCTAAACAAGTCATAGAAGAAAAAAAATATATATTCGGGAATGGTAAACATTTTTAATCGCTGTAGAGGTTTCATTGTTTAAGTTATAGAATACAAGAAATTGTTTCTATTAGAAACGAAATTACTAATAAGATTACTATTTGTTGTCCTTTTAGCTGAACAATGTCTATTAATTACATTCACGTCTCACCTATTTTATCAACATCATCACATCTACTATCTAAGAAGCAGAAAAACAATTGTGTGATGAAAGGCAGAAAGAGAGAGAAATATAAGAACAGTAAAGGAGTTAAGGATACCCAACTCAAGTTCAGTTATCTTCAAGAATATTGCCAAAACTCAAGCTTACATGGACTTAAATATGTTGGTGAGGAGAGAGCAACTCGATTTGAAAGGTAGGAACGCTTAGGTTCAAACTTTAAAGCCTCTTCAGTAAGGTTTAAATTATTAGTACTAAGGTCAGCTTTACATATATTACCAATTCAAGATGATACATGTGCATTAAATTAGAATTCTATCGTTAGTTGTAAAACAGTTATTATTACATTTATTTATACAGATTTGTCTAACTGTAGACGGGAACAAAGGTAGACGCTTGTCAATTGTCTCCTGGGAATATTTTGCTAGTTCTGCGTGGATAGTGTGTTTCAATGTAATACAGTTGCCACACATATGTATGCACAATTATTTGATATATTCCGTTTTGTGCGTTTCCCCCAATATTTGAAATAATTACTCTATTCCGATTCTTTGCTATAATGTGCGCCAAGCGGGAAACTAGTACATCCTCATCATGCGCTAAAGTATGTCTCCAGTAAAGAGTTCTGCTACTGTTCCTTCTACTGACATAAGTTATCGTCAAAAGATATTTGTTGTTGTTTTCAACAATACGCTGGGATAGTTTTAGCAATTTGTCTTTATATAGTGGCTTAAAATGTAAGAGGTGTGAACATATAGGTGCTATTTGCGTGTTTATGTATTTATTTTACATGTTATGATATACTCATCCAATTAATTAGAAGTGGTGGTGTTTGTTTTCAAGATGTTTTTTTTCTGCTTGAACGTATATATATCGTTCATTATGTTTCAATGAATAACTATCCAGTTTTTGTTTAAACTTAAGCAGACCTTGCATAATTGAATACTTTAAAATAAGTAACTTCTCCTGAACTGACATAGGTAACATGTAAGGATTTAGGTTATATAAATCATTTTCAGATATTGATTCGCTTTTTGTGAATTTGTCGATTATTTCATATTTTTGATGGCTTCCACCAGAGAGTCACAACATTTTCTTCTGTTTTATTCTGTTTTCTGAGCTTTAATGTCCCCAATTCCTTCCATAGCAGTTTTGAAGACAAAGACAAACTCCTGGAAGGAACTATTTTACTTCGATTTAATTGGAACTATCTAGAAGCAGTCAGTGTTTTTACCTAACTACATAAGTAACATACTTCCAATGACGTCTATCACATGTTGTTATTCGCTTTTTTTATTTGGGACAGGCTGTCCTTATAGATTTTCAGATCGGCGCAATTATGGAAATCCAAGAAGCTCCTGTCTTCGCATTGCTTCTGACTAAGGGTGGTGCAGGATGATGATTTGACCAGGCGTCCAGAATGTAATCTTCGTCTTTTCTCTTTGCTTGGGAAGGGACTGCATGTCCCTGTGTAATTTCTTTATTTAAGATGCAATACACATTAAGGACAAAACAGACATCACCAGACAACACATACATCACATGATAACACAAAACACAGTTGAACTCCAGCAGTTGTTCGAGCTTCCTGCACAGGATATTTTCATTATTAAGTATATGGTTTCATTAGCAATTTAAAAATATTATAAATTGTCTATAAAATTACCACACGATTAAGAGATAGAAAATCAACACAAAACATAAATTGTATTTTTGGAGCATCCATCTACTGCGGATTCCGACAGTAGGTCACTCGGAGGCTTCAGACAGATTTTTCACGGACTATCACACTACACATTCACTTTTATTATTTTGTCTGTTAAGAGTATTTCTCTTATTTCTTGGTGATTCGTTTTGTATGAATCGACGGTTTTCAGCAGAATTTTCCCGGCACTATCACACCACACCTTCAACCGTTTAATATATATAATTATATAATTTCTGTTCCTTTAGTTGTTTTGGATTTTTCCCGTGTTGTATCCTTTTCCCGCGTTGTATACTTTTCACGTAAGTGGTCACTTTTTATGTTTTGTTGTAATTCAAGGATATGAATCCGTAACCCACGATTTGTGGTATTAAATACCGCTCCTACATTTAAAAATGCGCTCCTTAGTTAGTGATTGATTTTGTGTTTCGCCCGCTCGTGTATATTTCATTCATGTCCAACCCTACCCGCAACCATGATTAGATTGACGTTAATTACTCATCCCGTGAGTATAAGGTTTGACATATCGGCCCTCGTGGTGTACGGAACATTTTTCGTATTAGTTCTTTGTGGTCTAGCTTTTGTTGTCATTATTTCTGTTTCCAATCCGAGTTTATTGTTAGTTTGTGCTTAGATAATGACCTCAGCCATACTGAGGACACGGGAAAAAATCCTGTTTATTTTGCTGTCGAGAGTGAATATTTCAGCGTACGAGATAGAAATAAGAAAGATCAGAACCTGGTAGTGAAAAGTTGCACATTTGGAAACATCACGATGGAAAAACTGGATTTAAATGATCAGCTGAGCTATTTCACAGTACGATCACAAACATTTTCCGATTTCAGAGATTTTCGTAATCTATTGCCCATCCAATCAACATTTGTTCTCCCATATACTTTCCTCTCCCTACAAATCATATATTATCGTCACATAAACAATTATATATAACAGCTGGTATTCGTAAAACTGGCGTTTTGTAAAACACAGTTTTATATTTTGATAAACATATTTTTCAATTGAAATCGTAGAAATGATGCAAACAATTAGTATACAGAATTATTATCAGAAACACAAATATAGTCCGGAAACTACCACTTTTACCGACATTTTACTTAAATATTCCTTATAAGCTTTGAAATATGTATTTCTCTTCATCGAGTTCTGAAAAAGATTTTAAAAGCAACGAATAACCCATAAACGGAAAAGTGTCATTGTAAGATCCTTAGATCAAAAATGGGGAAGGTAGCAATATAACGGTATCACATTTCGGATATCGTGGAGTATGTCTCATACTTTCTACCTGAGTGGTTAAGGGTAGGATTTCACGACCTGTTTCTCACCGGCAGTAGGTAGATATTATTTTCCGGTTTTCGCCCCACGCTCTTCCGCAATCACACGTTTATTCAATTTCCTTCGATAGTAAACTGATATCTTGTTTGCAAGCCCAAGAAGGAAAACAGCATGAAAACTTCTCAATCCAGACGTGATTTTCTGTCCTCCAGGATCTTCATTTCATCTTCTGCTAGATGCTCCATCCCTTTACTTCCTAGTACTATATGCTCAGGGGTTGGAACCACTCCAAAGTGGTAGCACACATTTTCTTCTACGATGTTAATTTTTTTTTTAATTAATTCTATGTGGGCCGTGTGCTATGCGAAAGGGAAGAATTTCATCCTCGATTTCTAGTCAGATGACGATCCTCTCAAGCACGTCTGGTGAAAAGGCGTAGAGTCTTGCCTTTTCGCTTTTGTTCCAGAACTGCTTTCATGCATTTGTTATTGTGTCAATTATTTGGTGTTTCTCTTGTATTGGCGTGATTAGTATCTGTATAACTTAATTTTGATTTACTTTTTCAAACCTGTGAATGGCACCAACTTTCTTGGTTTTTAGGTGCATAGGCACCGTGTTGGCAGCTATCTGCTACGCCTCCACCGGTGCTATTCTTAAAACTCTCAAAAAACCTTAGTGGCATCTGATGCTGTACTTGGCCTATTGTGGGTTTATGCACAATGTCATTCTTCTGATGACACCACGTGTTTCATTCGTAGACTATTGTGTACCTAATTATCATATTGTCGTAAGTTTTTATAAGTTTTAGGGAAACATTTAGTTCGTTGTTTGCAATATAAGTTAAATTTGGTATTATTTTCATTGTTTTATTTTTTCGCTTTTATTACGTTGCCTGAAATTTAGTTTCTAGTCTGTTATGACGCCGAGCTATTTCAAATGTTTCTTAATCTTATTGCTTAATTGTATACTTGGGACCCTGTGCCTGTTTAATTTACTAATGTAAAGTAGGTACTTCGTTTTCTCCGCTAACATTTTCAAATTGTTATTTTCGAACAACGACGTAAGTATTGTCGAAATGTTATTTTCTTTAAGTTTAATGTATCTTAGACCTTTAAGCATATCCGCTAGATCGTCGGCGTATCCTACTACACGCTCAAACCTCGTTCATATCGTGTAATGCCTCCAGGCGCGGCTGAGAAACTATATTCTAAGATAGCGGCCTCATTACTATGGGCATCCTCTTGTCGGTTTCTTGACCACGATGCCATCGGACGCCTCTGCCACTTTCTGTTTATGACATTATTTTTGATTCACTGCCTAATTTTCGATGCATTTTTACCTTTTCAGTTCCTTCATTAGCGACGACAACCTAAGGTTATCGAAGGCATCTGAATTGTCGAGGAATAATTTTATTACGTACCAGCATTCTTGGATCTTTAAGTTTTCGATTGTTATTGTATATTTACTTTATGACGTCTTCAGTTGACTCGTCCTTGCGAAATCGATATCGGTGTTTGCAGTTATCAAGATTGCATATGTTTTTCATTAATTTTGTTTAATAGTATTTTCTCAAGGAGTTTACTATTTACATTTAACAAGCAAATGGACAGTTATGATTTAGGGTTATTTTGGTCTTTATCTTTGCCCTTTAGTAGAATGATTAATTTGTATCTCTTCCAGGACACTGGGTTATTCTTTGATTGATATGTTGCTGGAATAGCCTTGTTAGGTATGATGTTCAATGATTTCAATATGTTTTATAAATTTCGTTCTTAATATTGTCCGAACCACGGTACTAACCGCTCTGTAAATTTTTTTAATGTCTTCTCAATATCAATTTTGTTTACAGTTAATTCTTTCATTTATTTATTTCATTATTTATATTTTTGGACTCTCTCACGGTCTATCTTGATTGTTTTTTGATTTCATTGTCCTCTTCCTCTTTATAATCTTGGAATGTGTTTTTCCAATAATAGGTTCGATGTTTCTTCCAGTTTGTTATGTGTAAGCAGTTGTCTTTTTTAACTGTGTTATGGGTGATATTGTGTTTAATTTTATTCATAACAATTTTATATAATACTCATTCTCCATTGGTCCAGGAGCAGATGTCACCCCATTAACCTGTCAATGTATTATTTTGTTGTTTCAATTCTTGATCGTATTTTTGTTCAATTTGTATGTATTTTTTTAATCTTATTTTCCTTAGATTATAGTCGTCGGCCGCTTTGTAGCTTTAGTTTTCAAGAGTTCGCGACGAAAAGGGTATCTCTTATTGTACTTTTTCTTTTAATATTAGCACCAAACAGCTCTTTCAGTGGCCATATATGTCAGTTCTCAATTCGTTTAGGCTAGAGTTTCTTTCCACTTGTAGGAGTTTAAGATTGTCTCTAATTTTTTTTCAGTTTATTTTCTTTGAGTAATATGTTGGTCTTCCAGTTTCGTTTGCATCCTCTCCTTCTGTTGTTCGTGTTTCTATTAGAAACTGGATGGCGTTGCATGTGTTTAATATTTTATCATCTAACATCGTCCAATCTCTAAGTTTAGTTATTAAATCCCCTCTCACCATTGTTACATTTACATTTGCCCCTGTATGACCCTGAACCTAAACGTTGGTTGTTCTCTTTCCAATTTTTGAATAGCAAGTTTTGCTGGTTGATAAGATCTTCGAATTGCTCTCCGTTGCCATCATCACAGCAGAGACTTAGCATTTTAACACTCAATATATATATATATAGAAATTAATTGCATATGCGGTAACAGCACTATGTATTACGCCCTTCCTTATAACACTCGAAGTCAGTACATTACACTGTGCACTATGATTTCTATAGCTTTATCCTTATTACCATTTCTGAATCGGTTTTCTATACTGATTATGAAAATGTTAAAGATTTTTTTCATCCCGCCACGTTTCTACTGTATTTCAAGCTTCTGTGTTGGTGTACCTATGAAATATTAATCCAGTTAAATGCAGTAAGTTGACAACACTGGAGTTAAATGGGACAACACTGGTGAGAGTGACTTAAGTGTTTTGTTGTCATCATATACGAGTCACAGTTTGCCTGAGTATTGTGTCTACTGTGTCGCTTTGTGAAATGTTTCTTAATACCGCCAGTTTATTAAGTATTTTAGTTCGGATTGTTAAAATTGTGCCATATTGGCGATGCGAACCTCTATCAATCATCCCGACAATTTCTGTTATATCTACGGATGCGTTGTTGTAACAAACCAGACACAGTATATCTCAGCTAGTAATAACTCTGTATTGAATCTACATTGGCATGGGAGTAGGTGGATATGCATGCACATAAATGTAAAATATATAAAAATGTGTAGTGTGTACGTGCTAATTTGAAAGTAAGAAGCCTGTTAATAGGTTTGCATGTTTATATGTTTGCATGGTGATATTTTGCTCTGTCTATGGGATAACGAGGCGGAATACTTTCATTGGGAGGAAACACAGTATCCACCTAGACGCTCTTTAGTTTAGGGAAAATTGAATGTTGTTCAAGAGACAGCAGTTGAATATGTAAAATTTGTTACTACCTTCTCTGCATATCAAGATCAGCTAAATGAGACAATTCGTCAAGACATTGGTTTACGAGGGTCCGTACTCCAGGTACACTATCCGAACGTTTCCATCACAGACACTTGAAAAGTTACAGGACTGTATACATGTCAGACCTCAGACTATGGAATTAACGTTGAACCCGAAGATTTATAAACATTCTACTGAATTAGAGCGGCTTGCGTGGACAACCTTCAATGGAGTTGTTTAATCCTTCCTAGATCGCTGGATGCAGACAGCTAGGAGGTACTTGTTGCTAATATCTCAACAATTCAGACATTTAGACTACAACATCAGCGTGACGTTACATTTCATTCACAGTCATTTCAATTACTTTCGTACAAATTTAGGAAATTTAAGCGAAGAACACAGCGTGAGATTCCGCCAAACAATAAAATTTATGGAAATATAATAAGGAAGATGGAACGCTCAAACATGCTTGATGTTTTTTTTTTTTTTTGTTGATTGTTTAAAACGGACACTGGAAAAGAAAAACAACTACAATGTCCACTATTCGAGAAGATCGTTGTCTGTTATTTCATTGTTACCTGTATTAGTAACGTGCATATTTCCCGGTAGCTGATGTCTATTTCTACAACATTTTTTACAAATTTGAATCAGTGTCTCCATATCATGCTTTAAGTCACCAGATTTGTAACATTTAAATATTTTATGCGCAAATTCTCAAAAACTGTACGTCACACAGAAAATCTTATTATAGTTTTGAAAACAGCAATGTCGACTTATCTTAATACACCACTAACTTTTGTGTCACCATCATTTCCGATTCAGTCTATATGTTAACATATTGCAGTGTGTTTCGCATTTTCGTGTCCATTTTGTTAATAAACCTGAGGTGATAAGACATAATCTATATCATTTCTGGAGTCGTGGCATTCGACTAGTGTAAAGTGCCAAGTTAATTCTAGTCACCATAATCTTTCTTTCAAAATGCTGCACAGTGTTATTGTTATGAAATGTGTTTATTATTAAGTCAAGTTTACATACACAATTTACAGTAGGTAGGGAGAACTGACAGTATATATTGATTAAAATGATCTTTTGTTTATGAGTTATCTTCATATACATGACCCACTTTCGACGCACAACACAATTTCGTGTTGTTTATTACACAATACCATGATCACCATAGGATTTTCATCACCATGCTGCAGCACGTTATTTGCATCGGTCGGTATGCCCTGGAGCTCTCTTTATACGTTTGGATTTTGTATGCACGTTATGTCTACACATTTGCCATCGTACAGTGCTCTCAGCTAATTGCATGCGTGTTTCGAACATTCCGTATTTAGCTACATTAATTCAACATCCATAGGGCTGTCTAGTGTGGACATAGCATGTGGCGAATTACTTTGCGGAATTGAAAGCTATCCGACCCTACGCCATTACGAACTCCCAGCAAACTTTCTTTAATTGAAACGTTTCTTCTCGTCTTTAAAAAAAAATGTTAATAAAGTCTAAAAGGTCCCTTGGGTCTGATGTTTTTCACTTTGAGTCTAGACTAATTTTATCAAATTCTTCGATGATTGTTTTATGTCCGTTCCACGCAGATGCATGTATCTTACCACGATCCTTAGGACTGCTCTCAACATTGTTGGTCTTTCTAACCTTGAGAGGCGATAGTCTAGGAAGAGGTTCTGTTTTAAAATTGTGAGTTCGAATTTTCGTTTCTTCTATTTTAGATCAGTTCTAACTGCCTTTCACTTATCTTACTTCAGTTCGTCTTTATCTGCTGATTTAGTTACGTTTAATTGAATATCTTTGTTAGCACAGATCACGACGCTGTCCTCTGCCTTTTCTTATCTTGTAAAGCCTGGGTATGCAGACTTCCCAATATGGTTTCTTTTCCCTTTTCTTTGATTGTTTAACTTTTTTTTCATTCTGCTTCATCTGGTTTGCTGCCACTACCTTCCGTCCAGGCCCCGAGATCCAGCCTGACCGAATTGTTTTCTTCTTCTTCAGTTTTGTAATCTGGTCTTAGCTCCAGAGTCCCTTCTTGTTTTTTCTCCTCATTTCCTTGCAGTTTCCCGTACGTTTTCTGATTGTCTATATTCGTCTGTTGTAGCTGTTTTTGCATTGTTATAAAACGAAACGCAACATTTATGATTACTTTAAAGTCAATTCATGCTTTGCTTTTTGCACTTTTTAGTTGTTGTTTTTTTTTTCGGGAATTCTGAGGGTAGTGTTCGGCGGGGTCCACTTTGATAGAAGGTATAATAATATGTTCTCTTGTGTCACTTCTGCACAAACACATCAGATACAGGACCAGCTCCAGGTCGTCAGCGATAATTTATCTCGTAAGTTTAACGTGGATCATTCGGTTCCATATATACTTTTGCTGTATATTAATTTTAAAAATGTATCACTTCTAATTTCGATTTCCTCATTTCCAACTTCTCGATGAAAATTTGTAGTGTGACACAGCAACCACCTAGAGGAGGCACCTGGGCAATGCCAATAAAGGTTTACGAAGTGTAAAAACAGTTGCTCCCTATTATCTGTTCCAATGTGGCCCAAGCATGCTGCGAAAAATGTATCTGAATATTGTACTTTTTTCGTTGTTAATTCAATTAACATGCGTTTTTCTCTTTTTATTGCTATATTCAGTGAGTCTTTCTAGACTCCTTCTTACTCTAAACGGAGGGTTCTTGTTACCTTTTCTTGTACATATTCGCTTATTCCTGTTTTTTTTCGCGGTCGATAATCATATTTCTCTACCTCTCTCTGCATTTGCATATTATATTGGAAGCAGTCTTGGCAATTTTCATCTTTGAATCTTGTGTTCCTTGTATGACAACGGACACATACTGTCCCCACAGTGTATTCATAGGTCGTATTCCCTACAAAATTAAGCTATATACCCTTGGTCCTCACACTTAAGACGGCTTGGTATTACCAAATAATCTTTGTTGTTCGTTGACTTAAACCCAATTAAAATTTTGTGTTTTCTTAAGACTGTCTCTCGGTTAGTACGAGATACCTCTATCACTGGGTGGTATCTGTCTCTACCGCGTACTTCAGGATAGGTCATGAACCTTACTTTATCCACCGCTATAGTCATTGGTAATATTAGTGGAACTTTTGTTTGTGTTATCTGAGAATTGATCCTGTCTTTTCTGTCGATTGTTCTGAACAGACGCAATCTGGCATCCTTAATCGTCTCTCCGGATTCGGGACTGATTAAAACAGTAGGTCTTATTTTTTTCTGTTTCCTTCAATTAGCTTTGTTTTCTTTGGTATTTAATTTTAGTTCCCTGAGAATATGTGAGTAACATTTGGCATTTCGACATTGTTTCCTTCTCTGCGTGTTGTTGGAACGCTCCGTTTTCCTGGTAGAAAATTTTTACTTCATATTCTTTATCTTCTATCATCCTTCCAAGCTCTATCTTAATTGTTTCAGGGTGGTAGTTAAAGTGCTCAAGTTCAAATATTTTCAAAGCTACTTCAATTGCCTATCGTTTCATTTCCCTCATTTGATGTTCCCTTCCTGGCTTGTTATATCTTGATTGATGTTGTCTACTTTTGTATGCCATATTTCGAGATTTAATTTATGATATATAATTCTTTCGCTTTATCTCGTCTATTTAGAATCTATTTTCTGCAGAATCACTATTATGCCCCCCAAGAAAGCAATTTTTAAATTAATTACGTTATTTTCTCTTCTTGTTCATGTATCTTGGGGTTCCTTCATTAGGGTTTTTTATCTCTCATTTTTTGTTTCTTCTTTGCCTCCTATGCTGTTCTTCTAGGGGTACTCTCTCCACTTTCAGGCTCCACGTGGTCCCCGATTTGCATATAAATTGTCTTACGGCCGGTGGTATGAGACAGTTTGTTTGTTTCTGCCCATTTGGCATCCACGTTTTCTATATTTTTTGGCTAAGTATCCATCTTCTTTGTTGATATTGTTTTTTTTTCATTTAAGGACATAGAGATTGTTGGGTATCATATATTTATCTTTTAGGTTGTGTAGTTTGTGTCTTTTTTGTCCGTCTAAGACATTTTAAATCCCCGATCTCATGTAATCCTGAAAGCCGTTGAAACTTCTCGTAGGGGGTTTCGTTTTTTCTTCTTCTTTTACGTTCGTGTTGCTGCTGCGTTCTAGCGCTCGTTTGTCCTTTAGTTAATATCTGCGTTATCAATTCTAGGATTTACATATTAAGTCTGGGGGTTATCTTAGTCATATTTAATATATAAATGTTCACTAAATAACAATTTGCGTTCCCAGAACTACAGAACCGAGCGCAAGAGACCAAGAAATCTAATTGTATGCATCTCACCGGGAAACTTTATAACAAAAGTATTCCGGTGTGTCAAGGAACAACCTAGAAACCATCCCTGAAATGTTCGAATTTCAAAGCTACGTCCAAATATTGTTACTTTCTATCTTAGGTGTTAATGTTCCGCATAAGCAAAGTTATTGATTGACCTCGCTCAATCTCAAACAGTTATCTCTAATGGCTGCAGAGATATGGCCTTAGTACTGCATATCACTTGTGTCTGGGTCATGATTAACTTAGAACTTCTGAAGTTGGAATCTTATGGAATTTTCACCGGATGATCTTTTGTGATGTTGATTTTATTTACATATAATGTTGAACTCAATGTTTTACTCCCATAAGGAAAGCATTGGGAATTTGGTCCTAAATAACTTTACAAAAAAATGGACAACTTCTCTACGCTTGCTCACAATGTTCTCTGCGAGGCCATGAAAATAATTCCATACTCACCGGTTTTTGTCCTTTCGATTCTCCCTACGAAAATATTTTACTTCCAAGAGATAAAATCACTATGAAAGAAACTACTGCATCGAACATGTTAAGAAACCAAGCTTACTCAATAAATAAAATGATGTAAAATTCAGGTATCTCCTCTTTGAACTGAAAAAAAGCTTATAAATTGATGGTGCCATTTCATGTAACAGACTCCTTTCTTTATTATAAATATGTGAAGTTCTAGTAGGCAACATTACAGTCTGTGGAGTAGATATCTTCATTCTATACCTACCCACGTCTGAACCTTTAAATATAGTATTAACACGAGACTCAAAATACTTGTAATAATAGTTGTAGATATCGGTTGGTGAAATAAGCACATATCTTATGTACTGTATTTTTAAAATTCTCACAATTTATTTTAGTTGAATTAACGTATTTAAACAAACAAACTATATACCATACATTTGTAATAATAATCATATTACGCAATATACTTAAATACGACTCCAACTTCATAATAAATTATAGGTAACACATTAATAATAATAAGCACTTTATTTGCAACTCTTCTTCCAACCTTTATTGTTTTTTGTTTTCTTGACTTTCTGCTAGCGAATAACCAAAATTCCATTACGAATAATTGTTTAACAGGTCTTCTAGTTTTTTTAAAACTAATACTTTCTACTTATACACTCTTTCTTTACTTTTATGTTCCTTGGCCCTTTACCAACTTCCAATATATAGAAACTCTGAAAATACATCTTACATTGTTCATGCGTCTGACGACAGCTTTTCACTCTGGAATTATTAGGGCTACAGAGGTGATTGAAATGTTAAAAAAAGAACTCAACAAGATGAGTTCAAGACCAAATAGGTCATCCTAATAAGACGCCTGATGCTTAGGCATAGCGGTAACACATGTGTTTCCGTGCCCCGACTGAGATTCGTGTTACGTGTTGTCTTCTTCAAGTACTGTATCGGCTTTTTTAATACCCCGAGGATCTTGTTACAAGTTTAGGAACAACAAACATAAAATGGATTCTGAAATTAATAATTTCCGTTTCCGATTTAATGATGATTTATTGAATTCCAAAATTCAACATGATGTCAATACAATAGTGTTTAACTTTGTGAATGTCATAGTCTTAAGCATTTCATACCCATTCGAAGTACTATTGCTTTAGTAAGCAGTTTAGAAGTATGCATATGAACAATGTTTCAAGTACTAAGAATGTTCATGCATTCTATCGTGTGATTTAGGTTTTTCGGCCAGTAATTCTAGATTATAGCTAAGTTTTTAATTTTCGCAAAATTACAAACTCAATATTAAAAAACTCATGACACGGCAAAACTCAATGCAACACATGCGGACTGTATACTTTAAGGGATAATTTGCGTGTCTAAAGTTTTGAGTTTTAATACATTGTTAAATATTTTCTTTGAGGTTCTGCTGGATATTTTTTCTGGTCTTTTGTGCGTCGCTAAGCATTTATATATCTGCTGATACTTGGACAAAATGGAAAACTACGCCAATTTCTGTTACACGCTCCAGCGTCGCCTCATCAGTATTCGAGCTACCATTCCCATCTGTAACAGTGTGTACTAAAATCGCTCTGGATAGCAAGAAAGTAAACGTAACGAAGCTACGAGAAATGTATTGGAGCTTATTATACTCAAAAGTCAACGGTTCGTTTAGTGAAAGTTCAGAAGAAGAGTAAGTACATTATCATAATTAGAGGCATTGATTTGGATAAGTTCAGATATGGTTTTAGTTATCCAGTTAATTCAAAATATTATTATTTTAAGATCACTAGTCAAGTAAGAACATACAATATTATAATTGGTAGACGAAGTAAATAAATATTCAGGGACTACTCAATTATGAATATACGTTTCTATTTATGTCCTCATTAGTCGAATACATATTTACATTCACTATAATATTATATATACGTATATATATATATGTGTGTGTGTGTGAATTAAGATCTATATGTGAATGTATGTGAGTTTTTTTCTCTTTTCAGGAAGTTCCTTTATTCGAACGCCTCTGTGCTGTTTCCAAATCTACAACGGCCACCAACTCCATATAGGAGTGACACTATAAATAGACGTGATCTCATTTCGATTTTGAAGGTAAGCATTACATTATTATTCTATTTATTGTAGTTCAAAATTATCCCATTCACTTTTTAATCACGGACTAATAAGAAAGATATCACTAAATATGTTACTTGTTGTCTTCATTTTTATTTATTTGTTTAAATGTTAATAGTTTTAAAAATAACCACCTATCTTTACGAAATTTAGGTCCAATGTTGACTAATTATTCTCACCTATAAGAAGGTTTCGAAATACAACTATTTGAAATAAGAGCGTTATTTGCTTCACGTAATCGTAGCAGCAACATTTGGTCGTGTGGTCTTTTAGACGCCAACCAGGGAGCCCCGTACGTCGGCATTTGGTCGGCTAAACTTGGGTCTAAAAAAGAACGACAAGGATGATGGAGCCAGCAGGGGAATTAACGATGGCCAGAAAATGGCCCGAATACCAAAAGTCACTTATGAGTCGGTGCTGACATTTTGCCAACTATTTCCCTTTTACTAGTCGGTGTTCCATCTGTCCTCGATGGCAGCACGACCTAAATCCCCATTTTAGTGGGCATTTAGCATCCCGGGCAGTGTTTTAGCTTATAACAGTTCAACATGTTTTTCTTCATTATTTAAATCTACTTCTGTAACTTATCTGAAGGACTTTGTGAATATAAACGCGAAATATTAAAGTTAGGTGCTTTAGCAGACACGCTTTGTGTCTCTTTTATAGTTATTGCTTAAAACACCTCACGCGAGTTCTGGTGTTGGAAAATACCATGCGAGATCCAGAGGGTTAATACATAATAGTGAATCTAGTACGTACAAATTATAAATGTCATCATTAACTAAACAAAATAGTTGTTACTCATAAACGAATACCTATTCTTTGCGGAAAACGGTGACTCTGCTGGCAAATTACACACAGCAAGTAGGAACTAATATTTAGATTTTAAACCAAAGCAATTTTGGGAAACACGACACTAATCCATGAGAATGTTCAGCTATTTTGCGAGAAAAATGTTGGCGTTCTTATAAAACAAAAGAGTGACGATGTCTTAGAAGCGTATAGTGAGTGGGAAGTGCCTTGATTCAACACTACTTCGATGGTTTCCTACGGCTAATGTTATCTGGACTTCCTAAATGAGAATTCATTTCAAATTAAAGAGCTAACAGTGACTCAATTTTAATAAATTCAATTTATTTTCATTATTTTATGGTATTTAGGACTAACCCAAAAATAACATTATTTGCTTAAGTTGCATAGTTTAGAAATAATACAGTGCCTCCTGAATGAAACTAAACCTGATATGGATGTTATAATAACGCTAAATAATATTTGAAGAATTGGTAATTTAACATGTTTTATATCACAAGTAAGAAGTTGTTTTGGAAGATGAAGTTTATAGAACCTATTCGTTCTTTCTCATTATTTTATTATTTGTTCTCGAAATGATGATAGAGAAAAAATAGTTAGCCGGTAAATGAATTTGTGGGTCGTAATTCCAAATCTTATTAGAGAAAAATTACGAACAAGTAACAACATAATATATTTGAAACAAAATATTGTTTCAACAAATGTGCATGCTTCTATATTAGGAAGTAGAAAATTAATTCTTATTAAAAAGGACAATAAAGAAATTAAGAAATAGATTCGCATACCAATTCGGGGTAACTTTCCCCTATACTTTTATGTTAATTATAACCTTAAGCAAGGAAACATAACTTCACTGCTGCATACATTTGAGAATTAAATAATTATAGTGAAAGGTTACCTGTTTCACCGTTCGTTCCTTCTATTCCTTACAGTATATTCAAAAAGGATACAAAAAATCTCTTTCTTCGATACATAATGTGGAATCCTCTCGAATTTTAACTCCAATAAATTATCTCGTTCACTCTCCACATAGAATAGTAAGACAACCTAATCTCTGACATGTAACTAGAGGTGTGCAACAAGCGGATTTCGAGCGCTCGAAACACAAAAATACGTTTTCGAGCGAGCAGAGTATGATCGAACAAGATCTGCTCGAACAGATTTGTTCGAACAATTTTGCTCGAAGTCCTGGATTCGAGCGCTCGAAAGTCCTGGAATTTCCTCTTCCTCTCCGTTTATCTTGGTAAAGGACGTAATACACAATGTTGCCAACTGTGATACTATTATTTTTATCATAGTATAATTTCAACTTTATGGCTTTGATACAACAAATAATTAATTAATCACTAAAAAAACTATTAACGTGATTCCATAGTTATTTTAACCCCATTTCTGGGAGCTCCAAGGGACGCTGACTACAATTCCATCCTAAAAATGTTAAAATTTGTAATCCAAAGCCGCGGCTGCGCGAAACATCATAGTAAAAGATAGTCTGATTAGGAGGGGCGGGGGGAGTTCATTACCAAGACCGAATATATACAATTTTGAAATCCAAGATGGCGGCAGCGCGAAATGTCACAATTCTTAAAAATCATCAGAATTTCGTGAAATTTTATACGTGGGGGCTTGAAGAAGCCCTGAGTCTATTACCGAGGCCAAAAATATACAATTTTGAAATCCAAGATGGCGGCA
>JAGDQP010042307.1:0-16591 GCA_022664845.1 Lepisma saccharinum | reverse complement strand
CAATGAGACATAGAGTTTTAGTTCACTGCCATGATTTGTTAACTTCTACTCACCCGGGAGTGAATGGGACTCTGGAAACTGTAAGAAGGTATTTCATATGGATTGGAATCCACCGGGATGTATTATTATATACCAGGTCATGCAGGAAGTGTATTGAATTCAAGCATAAAACAGGGATTCCAGCCGGATTAACGAAAAGTAATCCAGTGTTAAGCTACGGAGAGGTGATTTATGTAGACTATCTCGGACCTCTTTGTTCTAGTTCTGAGGGACGTTTTAAATACGTCTTTGCAACAATAGACGCTTTTTCTAAGTTTGTACGATTTATACCTGTACGCAGGATTTCTCTGAGGACAACGTGCGATAGCCTGACTAAAATTTTCTCTGAGGGAGAAATGTACAAAAGAGTTGTCTCTGATAATCATGGAACGTTTAAGTCAAGGCACTGGAAGGAAACTTTGAAGCTGTTGCGCGCTAAAGGTATTTATGTAACCCGATATAGGCCTAGGGAAAATGTCGCAGAGACATCATGTAAAAAATTTAAGGAAGTGGTTAAAATGTTTTGTGAGTCTCATAGGGAATGGTCTTCTAATTTGTATAAATTAGAGTTTTCATGTAACAATACTATACATCAGGCACATTCTTATAAGCCTTCCACAATCCATTTTGGGCGTGAAACTAACGATCAGATTGCTGTGAGTGTGGGTAAAATTCTTGAGGGAGATCAAGTGAACTCGTATACTCAATATGTACAGTGAAATGCTTACCAGTTTGAACATGTTCTAAAAATAGTGAAAGAAAATATTGCGAAACATAGAATGTCGTATGAAAAGTATTACAATAAAGGTAGAAAGCAGCACCGATTTAAGATTGGAGATTTTGTCTTCATCAAAAACATAGCTTTGTCCAATGCAAGTAAATACATTGTAGGAAGCTTAGCTAAAAAATGGATAGGGCCTTATCGTATTGTTTCTCAAGTTAATTCAAACGTATTCGATAGGAGAACCGACAAAGATGGAAAATTAGTCAGAATCAACGTTGACCAATTAAAGCTGAGCTACGATCGACCTGACTTTGTGAAGAATGTTAAGTTAATCCACAAAGAGCAGGAAAAACGTAACCGGTGATCTGCACCTCAAGCCAAGAGGTACTCTAATTTCAGACATTACTCTGAAATGGATAGGGTACAGGAGTAAGTAAAGCCATCGACTTCTCTTGATTCCCGATGTTCGAGAAGAATTCAGCGAACTGTGTCATCGTACTCAAAATAACGGAAGAAGCACAGTTGAGAAAATGAAGATGAGTTGTGACAAGATAATGTTTAAATTAATTATTACGAACTTTCGAAAGAAAGGAGTATGTCCTTACGTAAAGAACACTTAAGACTTTTTTCTAACTAAGAGTGTATCAAAGTGAAATTTGTGTAAGATATTTGTGTGATTTAATGTAAATGTGATTCTTTTTTATTCTTTTGAGTTTAAAAACATTACAGGTTGGACTTCTGAGTTTTTAATCAATATGCATAGACGAAACGTTGAGTGAAAGTGGACTTACGGACGTTAGTGCGAAATAATAAAAAATTCACAAATGAAGCAAAACCACACATAACTAAAAGACTTCATTGAAAGCAATGTCGTTTTTGAGGGGGTAATGTTAGAAAGTGGGCTCTCTATTTTATTCGAAAGCCAAATCATTAATTATTGTAAATAATTTATTCATGTTATTACTCTATATTCATTGTGATATTAAATTGTGAAAATATTATTGTTAGACTTAAAGTATACCTAACCCGGCCGGGGAAAATATTGGTAGTTGTAATCAATTATGTATATATTTTGTATTTTCCTATATTATGAATATTTGAGTGTATATTTTATTTTGAAAGATACTTTTCAGCATAGCCAGAGAAGTCCAGCAGCCTCTTTTGAAAAGGAGCAGGCACCGTAGCCCACCACAGTAAACTTGTTGTTTTTTGTCTCTCTCTCTTTCTGTGATAAAGAATAGCGGCAGGTCTTAGCTACCTCCCCCATGACTTTGCTGTTGAGGGAATCCAGGGGGCTAGTTTTAAAATCTGAACTTGTAGGAAGGAGGGAAGGATAATGGCTGCGTTATATAAGCGTATATCTCAAGGGGTGGAGGTGTAACATTCATTCTCGCGTGAACTGCAGAGGAGGACGTAACTTACATTACCAGCGACGGGCAATGGTTCAGCGAGAGGCCAGCTATGCAGACTGAAAGCAAAGGTCTACATAAGATTAGACTTAAGATTTTGGAGTGGGAGTTCACTTGATCAAATCCCGAAATGTATTTCAATGTCGGTCGTATCTAAATGTTGCTTAAAATTAAGACAAAATATTTCAAACTTGGAAGATGATTGAAGTACAGCGTAATTTGAATTAATTTGCTTATCGAGAATGCTAAGAGAAAAAATTTATTTGCAATGAAATATAACTGGGTGGTAGCTGAACCGATTTTGATGAAAACTTATTATTAAGGGTGAGGAGCTTTCACGACTATTGCCGTCAGGGAAGTGCGATTTCAACTCAATAAGACAAATCCCAGGTGACCCTTAAAGATTGTTGCACTTACTTCTATTCTCGAAGTCTGAGTGGGAGTAAATTTGAGTCTCTCCAAACGGCCCATATGGAAATTGCTAACATTAAGTAATCTGTGAAATGATTTGGAATTAATTATTTTTCTTTTTTGAAAGTAACCTGTAAAGGGAAGGGGCACTATTCTGGTCTATTGTAGACTGGGAGAAATGCATTGCTTTTGAATACAGACAAGACCCCAGACTGCCCAATTAGGTTAGAACAGAGAATTGATTGATTCGTGGAGTATTGAATCAGGGAATCCGTTAGGTAAACGAATATGTGCTTGGTGAGATTGCATACACACAGAATTGTAAGGGGAGCGCTATGAACCTGTTGAGATTGCATTAGTTAAAAAATTGCGTTGTTGATCAGCTGGCGCCTGGAAACTATCACAGGAAATATTTGCTTTAATCATTGTGGTAATATACTGATCCAGGAGTGGAGAGAATTATTCTCGCGGAGGCTGGTGCGTTGGAAAGCGTCATCCTTCGAATTTCTTACGTTAAATCTCACGAAAGGTTCAAACAGAAAATTGAGCTCGAGTGCCGAGGTGTGTGCAATCTGTGAACCATAGCCATAACAGCAGTAGTAGTCAAACGCATTGTATTCTCTACTAGAACCAAACAGTGTTTTTTCCAAAAGACATGTTGAGTGTGTGCCCCGCATCTCCATCAAATAAGAAAGGCAACATGTGTTCAACTAGTAAAACCTAGTAAGTTGCCTTCAAAAATGACATGAACAGACGGGACCTGAATCATATGCATATAGACGTGAGAAAAGGTCAGAAACAACAGTTTGTATAGTAAAAGCAATGTTCGATTTGCCAGGGGGATACCGAGGATTTTCCCTGCTACCAGAGGATTTCATCCCCGGTTGTTGAACCCGAATACCATCCCAACCAGGGATAAAATCTTTATATTTCTACCCAAACATGTAGTAAGTTCAAACTTACCAGCAGCCATTAGCTGTATGATCCCCCCTTCGTAATTTATAACAAATCGAACACTGAGTAAAAGTTTGTTTGTATATGAACATATTGCATTGTCACCCGACTTACGTCCTTGTGGAAATCGTTTGAAGACACCAACCACAAAGCTGATTAAACTAAAGTTAGAAAAGGTGAAAAAGGTGTTGGAAGTGCATTTGCCTGTTGAACAAGGCCCTTGCAAACACTTCGTTCAAGATGGTCGCCAGCCGCTGGGATCGTACCAAACCAAAACTGGTCTGCAACCATGTATTGTATTGTCATAGTTCCTGGATAGTTAGTTAATTTCTTCGTTCTTTCACGTGCTATGAAATATCTTCCTTAGCTAGGAGAGGGTCGAAATTTGTTTTTAACTTACTTCAGAGTTTGATGTTTCACAATGTTTGGTGCATAGAGCAATGCAACATATTCAAAAATGATCAACATCAAACGAGAAATAAAGAAAATATTGAAAGTTAAAAAGTCACCCAGTCATGTTGGGGTATGTTTTTGTGCTTTTCTTTGCATACATTTCAAAACGGGTACTTGGGACTGCCGTTACATTTTATTTATTGCCATATTCATTTTAATCTATGCATTCACAAATACACCAAGTTATGCTCACACAAAGAACTTTGCAAAAACATCGAAAGTAACACACGAATGGCATTATTGTACGTACCATGTACCTTTGATTTCCTCGAACATACTTTCTTTTAAACTTCATACCAATTCTTCTAGAAAGCAAATAAGAATACAAAAACAGCCTCTCTCCCTCTCTCTATCCCTCTCTCTCACACACACACACATACACAGAGAGAGAGAGAGAAAAATATATGCGAAGTTTAAAAAGTACGAACAAGAAAATCGTAGTATACATATTCTTTTAAATTAATAATTTAGGGCGCTTACCTTAAGATACATTGGTACTCACACCTCCTTTCTTTACAAAAAGAATCCTGAACAAATCAAGAATAATACTGACATTTTAAAACGTGACTCATCTATGATTTATTAGGATTTATGAAATGAACTATTTCAGATGTTGAAACTAATTCTTTTAGCCCACATATTTCAAGGTCGGAACTTAGGACGGCATAGCCCTGGATTTGAAATTTCCCATCAATAATAAGGATCTTCAAATTATGGATTTGAAGATCAATAACAAGTATCTTCATTTGATAGATGTTCCTAAGTATCATCTAGCCCAAAATTCTAAAATACCATTTTGATTGTCATTTGTCCATTACTTTTAAATATATTGGAATAGAGCCTGAGTACCAAGGGTTCTTATAATGAATATGAATTTGAATTTTGGCAGGCTTTTAGGTAATAAACCGAAAGAATGATGATAAGAGATTTGGTAAAGTGAAGAAAGTGGGAGAAAATGGGAGGATCCCGAGCATGAACGGTGATTAGTGGGGGAGACGGGGGCAGTTACATCCCATTTCTCCCGACCATTTTGATGAAAAATAGAATTTAGAAATTGAAAAGCGTAGAATAGACAATTGCTTTCTGATTCTGGATTAATTTGTCATACACTAACAGTACTCATACTACAGTACTAACAGTAGTCATAACCATACTACCCAGAAAATAAATTCATGAAGAGTTCAGTCATTAGCGTGCCTTATTTTATTGATTATGAGATGTTACAAAATTTGTAGATAAGATAAAATGAATTGTATTTGCAGTAACAGCACTATGGCTTACGCCCGTCCCGACTTTACAAAATTTGTCTTTTCACGCTTGTTCATTTCTAGTAGCTGCATATTTCTACAAGTTGAAAAGTATCACAAAGTCAAGTTCGTAAATGAGAAAATTGTCATTGGCTACTGGCCATTTGTTGAATGTGAATTGTTCTTTAATGCCTTTGGGCATGTTTGGCTTAGTCCAGGATAGGGTAGGAAAAGGGATATGGCGAGGAGTTGCCAGGACCTAATTGAAAGGAAACATTCCAACATTTTTTGTGTAACTGAGGAAAAATCATTCTTGTGTCTGGTGTATTAAGTATTAAGAAGGAGAAGAACTGAAAGAGGAAGAAAAATGGATGGAAGGCATGGATACCGAGGTTGTATAAGCAAAAAGCAAACAAAAACATGAGTTCTGAAACGACTTTGCAGGACATTGAAGAAGAGGATACGGCTGAGGAAAAACAGCAGGAGGTGGCAGAGTGAGGTGAGGCTAGAATGACGAGTTTTAACCCAAACGAATTTTATGAAGATCTAAACAAGGGCCACATCCTGTCGAGATTTGGGGAGCTGTTACTACTGACAGCAGCTCTTAGGATCATTGTAAGAAATATCCACCCAAATGGAAGAACAATAACGTTTCCGATAATTGAAGAAGTTGACAGGATTAACCTACGTTCCAGTGGAATAACAACGGACTCACAGGACCTATTGGACCTGGCAGACAAAGTGTTTGAAAGAAGAAATGAACCTTTTCAACTACATAACGTCTACAGACAATTCGTTATGGCGTATGGGCGTACAGTATTTGTGCCAACGGAGAGATTTACAGCATGTTGCGTTCACCTAAGACATCCCTAAATGTTCAAATTTGTCCAAGTTAACTTAGACAGATCACGCCTAGCAACCCATGAACTTAGGATACACTGCGAAAAAGAAAAGGTGCACGTGGCATGCATTCAAGAATCCTATATAAATAAGGGGAAAATACTGGGCATGCCGACAGACGCCGTGACACTGATTCCAGAGGATCCGGGTCCAATTGTCGCTGTGGTAATCTTCAATAAGAAAATTGAAGCGTTGGTGGACTCCAAATACACATGTAAGTGGATACAGACATTCACCCTAAAACTTGGAAAACACCAAATAACCATTGTCAACCTCTACTACCAACATCTTTGTAAATACACCGGAAAAAATTTGGAAGGGGAAATTTACTTATCTTAGGTGATTTTAATGCTAAGTCTCCGCTCTGGTACTGCCCTGGAACAGATGGAAGTGGAGAGAAATATGGAAACAATTAACCAATACCAACCCGTAGTCCATAATAAAGAAGATCAGTCACCGACATTTCAGGGAAGGGTAGGGCAGCGACGGAGAGTAACATAGATATAACGATGACATAGTATAATATACATACGAAAATACAGGAGTGGAGTTTGTTGGAACACGCAACGACGAGCCAGCACAGCGTCATTAGCTTTTATATTAACTTTACACAAGACAATAATAACAACAACGAACAAGAAGAATCCAATAAATTAAATTATAGTACGAAAAACTAAACTACACTAAATTAATGAACAAATTAGAACTACCTCAAATTGAACGGGATGTGGATGTAGATGGCATCGCAGAGAAGATAGTTACGCAAAAAGCAATCGTAAGAGTGGCGCCAAAAACAAATAAAATTAACAACAGGAAATCTTTCTGGACCCAAAAATTAGATAAACTTCAATGGATACTAAAAGCTAGTAGAAGAAGTTATAAAGCAGCCAGGGACCACAAACTGATAATACAAAGATTAAATAAATATCGGCAAATAAAACAAGAATATAAAAGAGAACAATTTGAAAACAAAAAGAAGACCTGGGGAAAGTTTGTGGACGAGAACCTACCACGTGTGTAAACATGAAACCGAAATTTGTGCATAGACGGCGTTAGCTGTCACTGTCGTTACCGTAAAACTGCGTCCTTGGCGCCACTTGCTTGTTTTGACTGCTGATAACGATTTGCAACTCACAACCAGACAAGTTTCATGTCATAGTGTAGTGTTTAATAGCGCTGAACATGGCGCAATTTGTACCTACAAACTACGATGTGCGGACAGCATTGATTTTTTGTTACCATTTGAAGAAAACTGCTGCAAAATCGCATCGCATGGTTGTCGAAGCTTACTGTGATCATGCTCTTGGTAAGTCACAGTGCTAAGCGTGGTTTAAAAAATTTAAAAGTGGCGATTTTGACGTGAAAAACGAAGAACGTGGAAGACCACCGAAAAAGTTTACAGACAGCGAATTACAAGCTTTATTGGATGAGGATGACGCTCAAACGCAACAACTCGCGGATCAATTAAATGTGACACGAGAAGCAGTTTCCATACGTTTAAAAGCCATGGGCAAGATTCAGAAGGTGGGAAAATGGGTTCCACATGCATTAGCTGAACGACAGCAGGAAAACCGAAAAAACACTTGCGAAATTCTGCTCGCCAGGTACAAAAGAAAATCATTTCTCCATCGAATTGTGACTGGTGACGAAAAGCTCTATTTCGAGCATCCTAAGCTTAAAAGATCATGGGTAACTCCACGACAACCGGTGACATCGACTGCAACACCAAATCGCTGTGGACGGAAGACAATGCTTTGTGTTTGGTGGGATCAGAAGGGAGTGATCTATTATGAACTGCTGAAACCTGGCGAAACCGTTAATATCCAACGTTACCGACAACAAATGATCGATTTGCATCAAGCTTTGAGCGAGAAACGACCAGAATAAGACCAAAGACAACATAAAGTGATTATGCTTCACGATAATGCACCCTCCCACACAGCAAAAACGGTCAAGGAAACGACTGCGACGTTTGGCTGGGAAATCCTTCCGCATTCGACTAACTCGCCAGACTTGGCGCCTTTCGATTTTCACTTATTTCCGTCCATGGGACACGCACTTGCTGAGAAGCGCTTCACATCCTACGAAAATGGCGTGATGACTGGTTTGCAGCACAAGAGGCACAGTTTTTTGGTCTGGCATCCATACATTGTCGGAACGATGGCAGAAATGTATCGCTAACGATGGCCAATACTTCGAATAAAATAGTTCTTAGCATTGTCATCCAATCACTGTGTCTTTTCTGTACATAAATTCCGGTTTCATATTTATTCAGCTGGTATGCAAGGACATTTGGGGTATGCCTTACAAGATAGTAATAAAAAAACAGCAGTAATGAATACATTAAAGACGATGGAACGTTTACAATGAATTGGCAGCAAACCATGGAGCTAATCTTTACTAAATTATTTCCAGATGATAGCGAAGACAAGGACAATGAGGAGCACTTAAGAATCGGACAAGAAGTAAGGCAACCCCCAGAAGCAGGTGAAGAACAAGAACTACCAACTATAACCAATGAAGAAATAAAGGCCGCACTAAAGTCACTGAAAGCAAACAAGGCACCGGGTCCAGACGGAATTAAAAACGAAATCTACAAATCTTTAGCGGAATTTTGGGCGCCATATTTAGCAAAATTATACAATGAATGCCTACGTCAAGGAAGATTCATAGAAACATGGAAGAAACCAAACATCATTATTTTGTATAAGGGACAGGATAAGCCGAAGACGAATCCCAAATCATACAGACCGATCTGCTTACTTAACGTAATAAGCAAAAATTTTGAAAAAGTATTAACAGAATTAAAGACAAAAGAGAAAACCTAGAACACTGTAACGTACAATATGGCTTTCGTCGGGGTAAATCCACTGAAGATGTAATAAATGAGTTCTGCGAGGCAGTAAATAGATTAAAGCAAGATAATTGCATATACGTCATGGGAGTCTTCTTTCACATTGCCGGCGTATTTGATAACGTGTGGTGGGCATCAGTTTTGAGGGAATTGAAAAACATTCGGGTTCACCCAAATGTCTGGAAAACAATAAAAGATTACTTCCAAAACAGAACAATAGACATAGATAAGGCTGATGGCGTCGTGAGCAAGGCTCCGACGAATGGATGCCCGCAGGGCTCAGTGCTGGTGCCGATTGTGTGGGATGTGATGTTTCAGACATGTCTGGAACTGCTAACGGATTGGAAGAACTGGAATGGGTCATGGGATATGCGGACGATCTGGCAGTCGTAATAAAGGGCGAAAGCAGGAAAGAACTACAAGATAAAGCAAATCATATTATTGGAAGAATGACATCGTGAACTTGAATTTCAACAGGGGACCAGCAATGATGATAGAAGAGAAACAATTAAAAGAGAAAAAGAGGTAAATATCTAGGTGTGCTACTCGATGAAAAGTTAAATTTTAGATCCCATGTGACTACAATAAAAAATAAAGCTATTAAAATATCTCATAAAATTGTAAATATGAACGACTATATGTAAATACCAACGACTATAGAACACCAATCAATATCATACGAATGTACCACGATGTCATAATTCGCTCCGTTGTTGGATATGCCGCCAGCGTCTGGTGCCACCGGATGGATGATATAAAACAAATACAAATTATCAACAGATCTCAAAGACAAATCTTAATCCGTCTTAATGGAGCCTATAGAACCACTCCGGTGGAGGCACTCCAGGTGGCAACCGAGACCATTCCCATGCATCTTCAAATTAAAAAGATGGTAGCCGTGTACTGGTTAAAGAAAGGAAGAGGAGATATAATTATGAACATCTTACATCAGGCAGCAGAAAGTAAGGAAGAAATTCAAGAAATACTGACCAGTACGTGGCAAAGATTCTGGAATGAGAAACGTCTAAGGTTAGAAGAGTGTTCACCATGTTTCCAGACGTGGCAGAGAGGGCAAACATGAACTAGAACTGGAAGGAGGTCTACTGCATTTCGTTACCGGTCATGGGCCCTACCGTCAGAGACTGAAGGATTTAAAACTAGTTGAAGATAATATCAGGTGTATGCATAAGTTTTTGCCGGTTTTGTGGTAAAGAAAAGACGTAATTTTCAAGGGAAATTAATTTTGTTTCATTCAAAATATTGGCCATCGGCTTCTACACATTTCGCCCATCTTTCAGGTAATTGATGCATACCATGCCAGAAAAACTGCTTGTCTTTTGCGGCAAACCATTCGTCGAGCCAGTTTCCAACGTCTTCGAAATTCCTGAAGTGCTGCTCTGCGAGCGCGTGCCCCATTGATACGAAGAGGTGATAGTCAGATGGCGCCAGGACTGGGGAGTACAGCGGGTGCGGAAGGATGTCACATCCAAGCGATTTCAAGGTGTCTTTCACTGGTTTTGCTCTGTGAGACGGCGCATTGTCGTGTAACACAATCACTTTGCCATGTCTTCGGGCCCATTCCGGTCGTCTTTCGATCAATGCGTGATTTAAATTAATCATTTGTTGGCAAGAGCGTTGTGCAATAACGGTTTCGCCGGGCTTCAAGAGTTCATAATACACAATACCGCTCTGGTCCCACCAGACAAAAGCATGGTCTTCTTGCCGAAGCGATTTGGCCTTGGTGTTGAAGGACCGGCTTCGCCAGGTGAAAGCCACGATTTTTTCCGCTTCGGGTTTTCAAAATAAATCCATTTTTTGTCAACCGTCACAATTCGATATAAAAAGGATTTTCTTTCGTGGCGTTGAAGCAGCATTTCACAAGTGACTTTGCGATTTTCCATTTGACGTTCATTCAAATCGTGTGGGACCCATTTACCCAGTTTATTGATCTTTCCCATTGCTCGTAAACGCCTGCTGGTTGTTTCTTGTGACACATTTAATGCTTTTGCCAATTGCTGTTAAGTTTGAGTTGGATCATCCTCCAATAACACCTGCAATTGCTCGTTTTCGCACTTTTGTGGTCTACCAGAACGCGCACTGTCTTTCACATTGAAATCACCACTTTTAAATTGTCGAAACCATGTCTCACATGTTCTAATCGATGGAGCGTGTTCACCATATGTTTCTACCAGCACACGATGACTTTCAACAGCCTTTTTCTTTTGATTAAATAAGAAAAGCAATGCGTGCCGCAAATGTTCTTTTTCAGGCACAAACTTCGACATGATCACTGAACGATAAAACAAAGACGCTAGTGTTTGGCGTGTGTGTTTGTAGTTTAATGTCAGACGAACAAAATGACGTATGTGTCAAATGAATACGCTGCGTACTTTTCGCTGGCGCCATCTCTTAGGTAAACCGGAAACTACTTATGCATACACCTGGTATGTGCCACGTCTGCGGGATAATTGCTTCCCCGGACAACATGGTCCTCAGATGTAGAGAAACAGAAGAACTGGTTATAGACCAAAGAGCCCTCCTGGGGGAGAGACCCGTCACAGGAAGACCGAAACTGGTGACGGTCCTCCGAGAGACGGCAGATAAAGTGTCTGCATTTTATAGGAAAAGATACCTGGCCGGAAGACGCGCTCTGGGGCGTGGAGATCCGTAAAATATCTCATAAGTGTTACATCTAGTGAAACATGACCAGACTGTGGAGGCAAACAGGCGCGCGCGATTGGGTCAACCGAGACAACCGCGATGGCAAAGAATCTGAAAATACACACTCCAAGTTCCAACGCCATAATGGTGAAAATCAAGTAAATTACACTATAATAGCAAAACGTCTGCTACTAAAAGTAATAACTAATACCGAGAAAGAAAATAACTACCTTCAAGAAAAATGAAAACATCAGCATCAATAAGGTGTTGCTGGAACTACAGCAACAAATAGTGCCTCGCCAGGAACTACGGTGAGAGACACTCGATTAGTGTGAAAGTGTAAATATGTACATGGTGGAGGGAACCAGGCTTGACAATAATATTATATTTGGTGGAACAAACAACGAATTAACAAACAGACTAAAAGTTGCGGAAACCACAACCAGAGGTCAAACAGTGCTTATAATATCCTCGTGTGAAAGTGTGCGACTGAATGTTTAAATGAAGCGTATGGGGAGTAGAGAAGAATGAAGAGGAAAGGGGAGTGCGGTGAACCACCAGGAAGCAAGACTCCAAAAAAGGAAGAAAGAAACTATAAACTTCTCTTCATCTCCCCCAATGACTCAATAATGTGAACGAAGAAGAAGAACAAGAAAGAAGAAGAAGGAAGGCCAACCCTGTGACGAGAGGAGGATGCAGCCCAGATGGAAGACACAATACCCAAGGAATGCAGAATCTAACCTTTTTTATTCTAATCTCGTTACAGAGGAAGCAGAAGAAGAAGAAGAAGCCAAATTTAAGTTTATGTTGTGTCGTGCTGTTTGTGTCCTGTCTGTCTTTATGTGCTGTATGTGTTTGTATAAAAAGAAAATAATGTAGGTAGGGACCCCTCCCATGTAAATGTTCCATTAGACTAGGAACATAGACCAGGAGAACATTCTGGATGCCTGGTGCGCGCAATACCAGCTGTCACAACAGGTGGAACATAGGAGATTCTTGGAGTGCCTGAATTCCAACAATCCAAACAATCTCTAGGTGATAAGCCTGCCCCAGGCTGAGAAGTACAAATATGTGCGTGATGCACGTCCTTGAAAGTGCACAACTCAACCTGTGCAATGGATGCAAAAAGGCAGGGGCGGTAAGGCGGGCCCCAAATAAAAAAATAAAAAATGTATTAAGCATGCTATTAGCTGAGCATTCACATCTGTTTCACTACCGATTTTGTGAAACATGCTATTGATTACTAGAAATGCAGAAAGAAAAGTAGGTCAATGCAGTGAGCGGGAACGAAGCCAGTTCCTCCAGTTGCTTGTTGCATGCCAGCGGTGATCCGCAATTGAGCTGTCGTTGCAACGACCGATTTTTCTGGAGTATTTTGTATATTCGTCTGACATGGAATTCCAGAAAGATTCTTCAATTAATACCTTCACATGAAGGGGAGTTACTCGGCATTGTATATCAGCAGTGTGTGAATGGTTCTGCTGAGGTCAGAATAATATCAAATATGTAATCTGTCGTTGGGACTATAATTCAATGGTAGCACATTGGCCACCCCGAATATGGAACTGGGGGACCCTGATTCAATTCCCGGTCGCTCCATTTTCAAATATTACTACATAGAGGTCTTTTGCGAAGGAAGTTAATTGTTCAGTATTGTCTTCAATGCGCTTTTACAGTAAGATATTTACATCACCCTGTCTATCAATAACTTTATTTATTTTGAAATATGTTTAATATTTCTGTGTAACCCCGTTTCTTATTAATTGTATAATTATGAGCAGCTGCCCTACACAACTATATTAATTTCTTCTGACAGAATCGTGCTTTTAATATTTGAAGTGCTAGTACTTACGTTGAGTTAATAATGTTGTTTGACAATAATATTAGGGTCCGGATACTCATGTACTTAAATTATCAAAATTATGTATTTATGCGTTTAAAAATGTAAAAAGAATTGTGCTTAAAATACGTGTTTAATGTGAGCAAATGGTAACAATCTACATAAAAAAACTACTTAATTAATTACACACAAAATAATATGCTATGTGCTCTAATTAGTGCTGTGTAATACAATGACAGACAGTGCTATAGGTGAGAAAACTGAAAATATATTAAATTTGCTAGTTTTAGAATAAATTGTAAATAACGCTTTATAGTGTCTGCATATTTTCAAATAGTCGACTGTCAGTAAGAAAAGTTTTATAACGCAAAAACCTTCTTCCTGCATTACACGATGTTATCATCGCAAATTTAAACTTCAATAAATAATCATAGTTCTAAAAAGGCAACGGCGATGTTTTATTTGTATATATTAAAATTACATAGACATTTTTAAAATTTAAGCTGTAGTTTAAATGTAGAAAACACAAAAATAACATTAAATTCAGTCAATATTACTTCAAATTAATATATTTACTTAAAATCATTGAACACGAAATTAAATAATTTGTAAAATATGTATGCGGGGAGAAAATACAGTAAAATGTGTATTGAAGTATAATATGTGTCTAAATTTGTTTTAAAAAAGTGCAAGAACAAACAGACCATAACTAATCACAACCACTGAGTTCGGCCATAAACATCGATTCAATTAAATTTCAGCCATTAAAAAATAATAATTAAATAATTATCCGGGCCCCACTTATTATAAATTGTGTACAAGAATATCATATTATTTATGCAATCCCACTTTTGAAAATACGACTAGAAGATACGTCAAACTTATTTTATACTGATAAAAATATTCCCAGGCTAACTTGCCCCCACTTCTGACTGGCAATCGCCGCCTCTGATCCCGAGGATATCACGCACACGATATTTGTCCACACTCCCTTTATCATCTAGTTCTCATATTCAATGTGCATACACGCTTCACCCCCAACTCTTTCAGCAGGTTTCTAATAAACAAATCAAGGTCATGGTGTTTACGTTCGAAATTCTAAAATATAATATTTTACTGTTGTTTGCTATCGTCCAAAGATTATATACCCTTTCGGGTTTGTATATATATTCAGTACCGGATGGTCTTTTTGTCAAACTTCTACATTTATAATTAAACTGGTTGTGGGCTATACCCGTACGTTATTCAGCTCTACCTGACTTCATATCGGCACCAAAACGATAGCATTAAAGGAACATTGCCATATTAAATGGTGTTTTGTAAGCTTGAGGGAAAGATACCCTTACGAAGACTGAGACGACATTGGAAGGATAATATTAGAAGGGATCTTCGAGAAGTAGTTGTTTCTGATAAAAATTGGCTGGATCTTGCTCAGGATAGAACCCTATGGAGAACGTTTATTACTGCGGTGATGCACTTGCGAGTTCCGTAAACCATAGAGTAAGTAAGTAACAAAGACTAGATCCTAAAGGAAAGCAAATAAACCGTCTTCAAAATTGGGTTCAGCTATCTCGATTAATTTAGCTGTTTTGGACTCCAGCAGCTCTAAGCTCTGAAGCTTTATGCAAATGTTGTGTTCTTCTGTCCGTGTGTCGACAACTTTCAGCTCAGAAACTACTGGGGCTAGGAAGGTGGTTGAAGTGGAAAGGTATTGGCGAGGCTAGCTCAAACCCGTATAAATCAAACGCATTGCAGGCGCCTTGTCAGAATTATATCTTTGGGGCTAGGAATGTGTCGTTGAAAAGGTCTCGTGAAGACTATCTCAAACCGTGAAGATCATACACAGTTCTGGGACTGTACCACAGATAAGGGGCAATTTAATTCTTTGGAACCACCAGGACTACGACGGCGGTTGCGGTGTCGTTGAAATCGCCGCAATGTTTCACACGGATCCTTGATAATCTAAATAGGATACTTGCTTCTGAAGCCTGGCGGCAGCGTATATACACGGTCCGTCGACTGGATTCCGCCTAACATGTTTAATCTGGTGTTTATAACTAAGAGATCCTTTTCGCTTGATGAGTTTTCTTCATTTTAAGATTAAATGCTAGCTATTATCCAGGACCTTTGTAAGGCAATTCTGGGAGGTACAAGGGATCTTGGTACAATGCCACGGCAAGGCAGACGATCACGGAACTTGGCGGCGTTTCATTATCTGTAGCTCGTTATCATACGGGCAGGCTTACCAGAGGAAAAGGCATAGAAAAGCACACCACTGAACAGAAACTATCGATTCAATTGCTGAGATATATTTACAAACTTACTACGTTATTTACAACAGCAATGAAGGGGAGAGGATTTACTTTAAACATGGGACCAAAGAAAGAAGTTTTGAATGACCACATCATGTAGATTTATGTTGCATTGAGCACATGGTCCATTAAAGTCACAATCACTACGTAAGTTGCGTGTTCTGGGCATTTAAAGTTCTCGAAATTATTTCTGTTCGCCACTAATCGTCATTATCAAGATCCAGTTCACTTTTCGAACCAAAAAAGAAGTCAGAAAGCCTTTGGCGGCCAGTTCGATCAATTTAGTATTTCGCACGTAGGAACTTTGGTGGTAGCTTGACCAGCAGCTAGACAAATTATGATTGTCTGCGGAGAGGAACAATCATGACGTGTAAACACTACGTAAATAATGTTATGTAGAGCTCTCGACAAGCACTGGTCACGAGTTGGGTCCATGGCGTAATGGGTAAGGCATTGACTCAGTGGTTTCGGGCTCGATACCCATCCACTTAAAGCTCTTTTACTTTTAAAGAACAATATTTTTTCTTTCTGCTTTCAAAAAACATTTGTTTTTTAGATTAGACTTTTTATTTCTTTTAGGCGATGAAAACAATATGCACTCTAAAAATTTCATAAAATTCACAGATATAGGTTAGAAAAAGTCAGGTTAGGTACTTTTTCATAATGTGCAATAAAAACATGTATTGTTTCAAGCTGTCTCAACATAATAAACTATCAAGACATTATTGTTATGGAATTATTTACTCCAGGATTCTTTATTTTATTTATTAGAAGTTGGCACGATTAC
>JAGDQP010042306.1:0-16591 GCA_022664845.1 Lepisma saccharinum | reverse complement strand
ACTATCGGCTTGATGTGTGTCGTGTTACGCGAGGTGCTCACATAGAGCACTTCTGATGTGACTGAAAAAACTTTGAGAGTTACCCTTCTTACCACATGTATTACATTCAGATATGTTCATTATATTTCACAAAATAAATTTATGAAATCGGGTACATCATTTTGACTTACCCTGTATATCGTGCTGTATTTCCTCTGTCTTCTTCGGGATCAACTGAACCAGCTGGTGGCGCTGAATAGTCAACAATGAACAGTCGTTGGTTTGAGACAGAGGACGAGTGTTGCCAACCCACAATATCGAAGTCGAACTTAAAGCGTTAGGTTCCAATTGGCTCAATAGATTTAAGTACATTTTATATAACTTTGTTACATTCTTAAACTTTACAACTAACTCCAAAACAGTTAAAGATAATATACTTTTAGGTATTTATTTATTTATGGTCTTTAGGCGTAGGTTTGTTGATCTTGCTGTAATAACATCATATGAATGCAAAGTGGCATTCCAAATGATTTATTCTCACAAACACAGATTAAAAGAAGGAGGAAAAAAAAGAGAGAAAGAGTTCAAACGTGAATGTACTTGTACTGCTGTTGCAATATAATAAGTTGATTAAACAAGCCCATAACGTATATTTCATTTTTAGAGATGTTTTACATCAACATAATCCAAACATCTTCTGGATTTCCGGTGCCTTTGTTATGGAGTTCTTCCTGTGGAGGCAGTTCGTCCTAGATATAGGCCTAAGCATTTTCCCGAACAATGTATCTTTTTCATTGCATCTGAGTGTGTGGCAAGATGTCAGACACAAGTCGTTTTCGAATATTTCTTACTAAATTAAACAAAAGTTTTTGAAAAATACTTATTCTTCAAATCGGGGAGAAAAATAAACATTGATGAATCCGAGCTGAAGCCGAGTCATTTTTGGTAACCTGGCCTTACCCGAACATAAGTGATGCGGCGACAGAGTCCGAAACTTGGCCGAAATGACCCGGTCTAGGTAATATAATTAACTGGAAATTTTGGGGTCCTATTTTCCATGCTCTGGGGGTAACATCTCCGGTCTTGGTCACCTCAGAAAAAACGATGTTCAAACACAAGGAAATAATTAAACATTCTGCTTTGCCCTCCGAGTGGTCTGTCCCACGCTCGACCGCCTTTACCTCCCAAGAGGCTAATTAATGCCAAAGACACTCTGGTAACAAATTTGATAGGAGGCTGACTGCACCTCAGAGCCCCAGACAGGGGAAGAATGCGAGAAAAGTATCCAGTGTCCTGAACTCGGGCCGCCCGACTCATTATCAGACGCGCTACTGTCTGAACCACAGTAATTTCTTAGAATAGCAGCAGCACACAAATTTTTATTATAAAAATTAGTTTTTCGTATCGCAATAGTTCTGTTCGAAAGGTGCGCCAGCACATTGCAGATCTCTAAGGGGCTTTAGAAACACTCGGGGCAAGAGAGCGTTCCATTAAATTTATGCGGAGGAGCTGTCGACACCCGTTCCATCTTAGAAAGGAATGAAAAAAAAAATGTTTAAAGTCATAGGAGTGACAGTCTGCCCTGGTTGTCACTTCTCTTAAAGGCACGCTATTTTAAATATATACAAATATTTTTGTTCGCAAAACTGCTTCCATGTTAGTCGTAACTTCCCTCTTGATCGTGTCATTGAATTCCTCCGGTATATTTGTCACAACGTTCCTGTATACATAAGTATTACGGTTACGTAGCTAGAATAATTATCTCATGATTTTAAGTGTCCTCTGTGGGTTAAAACTTTAGTAAACTTAATTTTTATATGGGCCCGTCTAGTAACTTCGGCCCGTCACGATTCGCCCGACCACCGTAGACCGCACGGTTAACTGGACGGCTCCTCTGTGGATGAGTGGTAACTCTCGGTGCCTTGGTTTCAAGAGGTCCAGAGTTCGGGACCCACCTTAAACTGTAGGTCTTGTTCTCAGGACGTCATCTTCATCCGATGGAAGTCGATGACAAGCCATTATCGGTTCATCTTGCCCAGGAACCTTCGAGTTAAAATCTGATTCGGGTAACAAATATAGCATAAACAGAATAATACCATAATTCGCATCGTTCGGCCGCAGGAAAGAAACGGAATAGTATGTTAGGATGAATATTTGAGAATGTGAACCGCAGTCCTGCTGATTACATTAAATATCTGCAACTTAAACAATAAATACTAGCTGTCTGGAAAATGAAATGAGAAAAAAATACATGAAAAGAGCGACGTTTTTTATTTAAAAAATAACGGTTTTTTTTTCACAAAAACCAGTCGTCGCTTTTCAGTGCAGGTCCTAGCTTACATATTTGTTCTCTATTTTTAAATTTATTTTAAGGCCTTTAGGCAATTATGGCTCAGGCCCTATGGCTGATGGGATGAATTGGTGGAATGAGGAAAGTGGGAGGAAACGGGACTATCCCGAGAAAATCCATACACACGGTGTTTCCCCACCACAAAGCCCACATGGCATGAGCAGGGATCGATCCGAAGCCCCCTAGCACCAGAGGTGAACGCTCTACTAACTGAGCACTGCTACCGTGGTCCCCACTTGTTCTCTTAATTTATGTTTACAAAATTCAATAAAAAGGAATTGACTGGTACGCAGTATGCTCCGGTTTGAAAGTTTTGTATATAGCACAAGAACAGAAGTGACTACTGTTGCTAATTCTCCTTGACTTTTGCACTCTTTCTTTTGTTTAAACTGTTATCAAATATTCTGGCAGAAGAAAGGATTAACATTCATTACATACTAGAGTCGCAAAATACATAATACATAAGTTTCTATTCTGAGCCCGTTGCTGTTTCAAATTTATACTAACGATGAGCCGGATCATCATCTCCTGAAAACAATATTATTTGCGGACGATACATATTGTATCAATTCTGGTACAGACATAAAAATGATTGATGGAGAGAATACTCTTAATGTGATAAAGGCCATGGTCTAACGATTATTGAATCGAAAACGGAAATGCTGTATTTCTCATTGAAACGTAGCTATTAATAATACTAAACAACATAAAATTATTGGCCATACATTTAGACTCTGGATTAGAATGTTCTACGCATACGGAAATTACGTGTAAAAACATCACTAGCTATATTTTTGTACTCAGGTAATTAAAATGTGTGCTTCCGCAAAAGGTTCTATTGCAGGCCTATATCGCTTTTATTCAAATCTATCATATGGCGTTATGTTTTGGGGAAATAGGTCATATGTGATGACTTTTTATATCAAAAAGAAGTCATCACATGTATTAAGCGACTGAATTATAGGGACTCGTGTAGGACGAGCTTCCTTAGAACTAAACATTTTAACGCTACCCTGCTTGTTTGTTTTTATTTGCTTGAAATATATAAGGGAACATATAGACACGTTTAGCTCAAGAGGTTCGCTCCACCAATACCCAATTAGAAACAGCAACAACATCCATCCACCCAAAATAGGAGTGGTGAAATCATAAGGTTGGAATAAGATACTATATCTGTTGTCATTACATATAAGAAAAAGGGACGAGTTTCTTATTTTGAAAGATATTTCGTGTAATGCAAGAGGGATATTATTTTTATTCGCCAATCACAATCCTTAGGTACTTTATAAGGAAGAGAAAATACATTGTCTACTCTAGTCAGTTATTTTGTAATATTGGACACTGATTTGAATGTGTATTCTTTCCACATTTGAATGAAGTGTGTTGTGAAGCTCTGATCATGTGAAGCAATATTGCTTCAGTGTGTTTAGTGTACTGGTGTCAAATTACGGTTCATAGATTGCAATCGGTGACTTAATAAGTTGACAGAATCTGAAAGACTCGAAATTAAAACGTTGCGCCTTCATCAGCCGAACCTAACTCATCAGGAAGTGATAGGTAAAACTCGTACATATTGTCCCACTTTTAATAGTGATTGGTAAAAAAACACAAGTGAATTACAGTATGTGATGTAAAATGGCATTGTTTTGTTTTCCCTGTCTGTTATTTCCAGAGGATTCCCAGTGGACTAGGACAGGTGTGACTGATTTAGGGCATTTGAGCGAGAAAGTAAGAAAGCATGAAATGTGTTGAAATACATAATCAGTATGTTGAATTATCCGAGTGTAGGATCACCAAATGTTTTGTCTTAGCTTGATCATAGCTATCATGTTGCTCTAAAGCGTCATAATGAGTTCGTTGACATAAACTGTCACATACTCTCTCTTCTATTGACTGTATTAAGTTTTGCGAAGCGTTTTAACTAGCATTTCGCGAACAATATGAATGTGAAGAGTTCGATGAACCGAGCGTTTTTCATGGTTTAGTGGATTTAGTAAAGTCTCTTGATTTGGCAATCAATGAACATTTAGACAAACCATCCGCATTTAAGGGCACTTCCGCCAACTTCCGAAATTAGTTCCTCACATGCATGTTGCAAGTTTGCCGTGAAAAAATCACGGATGATATAAAAATTGATGAGTCTCTTACGGTCCAAGCGGATAAAGCAACAGATGTTTCGCCACACAGGCAGTTAGTTTTAGTTTACTGCTACGAAATTGATGGGAAGCCTGTAGAGAGATATTGGGGTTTTATGAATTTGTCAGCACTTGATGCAGAGAGAATAAGTAATGAGCTGTTGTCGAAGCTGTGTGAACACTTATTGAAGACTCCTAAGAAACTAATTGCGCAAAGTTATGACGGAGCATTAGTCATCAGCGGACGAGTTAATGGAGTGCAAGCTATAATCCGATGTCAACATCCCTACGCATAGGCCATATTTTCTGCAGTGTTATGCACATCAACTAAATCTGGTGGTTGAGCGAGTTGCGTCGGAAAATTAAGATGTCAGAGTGTTTTTTTCCGGAATCTTTGAAGTAACCACACTTTTTATCTCATTCAGCAAAAAGATCCTAGGTTCAGGCGCGAGAATTTGCGAGTAATACCCCTAAATAAGGGATCTGGCAGGATCACTGTTCTTGAACTACCACCTTTCAAGAACACGAGACGCCACTGGCCATATCCATGATTGCACCACACCTCTCACAGCAGCGACTTCCACAACTACACTTCATGAGATTTGGGATCGTGTTCAGGACGCCTAGCTTGCAATACCCCAGAAGGAGTTCCAGGATCTCATCAAGTCTACGTTTTGCTGTGCTGCAGCCGTTCTGAACCCAATGGAGACCCACTGGCTAATGACCATGAGCAGTTCTGTTCGCTTTTGCCACGCTGTCACGCATGTCTCAAAACAGTAAATCTAATAATTTGCTACCTCTATCTTACGTTGTTTATCTGCCACATTTGGGGCTGCTATATTCTCTTATTCTTGCTGCTGCATTTTAATGGTGAACAGTGGATTAAAATAAAGTTTGAATTTAATAGTAATTCAACGCATATTATATTCTGTTTCAGAGACGCTTAGCATTAGATGTTGTGTACTTGATATGTATTATTGAAGTGAATAAGAAATATCGATTTTAATTGCAGTAAAAAAATGATATTTCCGAGGTCTCGCAAGAGTTCAACGAAGTGAAAAGTGAAAAGATGCAAGTGTCAGATACTTTTTATGAGGAATTGCTTAACTAAGCTAATTTCATGGTCAGTGTTTTTTAAAAAAATATATCCAGAATGTATATATTAAATATTATCATATGTTTCATATTTTTCTGGGATAGTTTTGTTTTCAAGAGGTCATGACTAACTGCTGCATGCCCAATGCGTATTTGTGCATTGCTTTTATTGTACATCAACTCCAGGATTGAACAATATTATTTCCATACACCAGCAAATCAACATCACACTTGGCGTTGCTCTCTTGGAAATAAAAACAGCCCATTCTAAGAAAACAACATTGTGGGAGCATTGTCTAGAAATTTACAGTACGATTCTGCGCTCATACAGCGACAAAGAACCACTTGTAGTCCCACACCGAATCATGTGAAACGCTTTCGTTTTAATACTAAACCATATTCCATATTGTACATTGTGAACCTTAGTAGAATGCAATGGCTCTTCCGCTACACCGAAACACGTCTATCGGCTGGAAGAAGTATGAACCTTGACTGGTAGTTTCACAAATCAAATTCTCGTCCCATGTCAATTTCCGATGGAAGAATGCAGAGATTTTTGCACAGATTTTGGTTCTTTTTTCGGTATTCTAATAAAAATGTGTGCTCATAAACTCTTTCCAAACTATGGCAATCTGCTGCGTACTGTTTTATTTTTTTTACGTTTCAGAAACCTTATTTGTGTTTGTTAGTATTTTCGCTCACCCAGAAAGTTTGGCGCTTTATGATTGTCCCTCCAGCTCCCCATTGCTCATGCAGAATGCTACAGTTGATTTAAAACTGTTTAATTTAGTGGCTATTGTCCTATTACACAAACTTCCAAGGTTTTACCGCACGATATCACCTACAGCTTTACCGACGGCGCTAGGTCATTCATAAGTTGTTATAAATCTTTTCCGTAATGAATAATTTGAACTTGTTAAATTAAAAGTAAATAGGAGATACATGTCTTCCTTTGTCCTATATTAGAAATTTCTTTCATAAAAAAAAATACTATTAGAACTGCAGTTTCATTTTGAACCAATCGTTTAACCCATTTTAATATTTATAGTGAGATATTTGTGTTTCCTCCAATATGGAAAATCCATATTTTCATTTAGAATTCATAGTGCTTTTTCTTTCAATATTTACGTATTTAACCATTTAAATCCATTATATACAGTGTTGCATTTCTTCGATATAACAACTTTGCGAGATTATTGATATAATAATAAAGCGCAGACAATCGGGATGAAGAAATACGTTGTTTATGCGCTCTTGACAACGAATAGTATAGAGATATAATATCCAGATACTTCCAATTATATTTAAAATGGAATTGATTGTACATGGTACCGACAAATGCTTGAGATGTGCTTCATTCAGTTTTGCATAATCTATTATTTCCAATTATGGTCCATGGGAAAATATAGGATACCCAAAAATTTTGTGAACTAAAAGTGTGTGGAAATTGGCATGAGTAGAATTTCTTTCTACCGTGTAGCGACAATGCGTTAGCGCGATGTAGATATATCAAACATTTCCTCTGCGTAACTATTTTGAAATGATTCATAAATAACAACATTTTGGATACATTGATTTGAACGAACGTTTATGTTAGTAAAATGGATTTAAAACCTCTTTAGCTGGCGGTTATTTCGACTTTCAATGTAAGTCATACCGAAAGTTGTTTTACACGTGCTTCTTCTTTTATATAGGGTTATTTTGGAAATGCGTAACAGGGCCATAACTCAGCTCCTAGTGCACAGAAATCTTTGAATCAAAAAATGTTAATAACAAATTGCATGTCCAGAAATTGCATGCATGGCGAATGCTTCTGAAATCATTATTGAACGTTTACTTTGACCCGTACATCCTTCCGAGAAAAGGTTTGCTTGTTTTATTCCTTGTTCTTCATAAAATTTGTGAACTTGGTAGATAGGAGTACTAATTTCACAGCTCTCTCTTTTACTCAGCCACTCGTGTCAGGTAAAACAGAGACAGTCTTTACTTCCAATGTTATAAAAGGTGAGGTTGTAATTAGATAAATACCTTTTATAGAACAGTTTATAGCTCATTTCCTTTGGAAATCCATTTGTTGCAAATCGAAATTTCCAACACTTGTTGCAAAATATTAATTTTAGCCATAAGTATTATTAACATCACACTCCTAACAAACAAGCTGGTGTAAGCTAATATTATATTGATAGTAATAGGAAGAGACGCTAATCCAAGATTACAAAAACCCATAGAAGTAAACTCGCATTTCCGGTAGTATACACGGCAACGCAGGACCTAAGGTAGAGCAAATAACATTGCATATTATCGTATCGTTGTTTGTTAGTATGGAAAATTAGAAAATGCTTTTTCAGCAGTTACGTTAAAACTTGTTTCTGTTATAAAACGAAAACCTTTAAAGATACAGATACGATAGTTTGAGAGATATCATAGATCACACCTGGATTAAACGTTCAAGAAATCATACCAAAATCCCATTTTCGGCAGATACGATAGTGTGCATGATAGGCGACGATGTGAAAGCGAGTAAAAAGTAGCTGACATTTTTTTTTATTTTGGGGGATAAATTTTACCTTTACCAATTACAGAATTTTAAAAGAATAACAATACCATTAGAAAGCATTGTACGTACGAGTTTTTGCTGTTGAAATTTATGCTAGCAGTATTTTGTGGTCGATGTTTGTGCTGGTAAGCTTTTTGTTGGCGAGGTTATGTCGTCGAGGTTTTTCTTTCCAAGATATTGTCGACATTTTTGCTGGCAAAGTTTTTTCGTCAAGAGCGAGTTTTTTCAGCTAAATGTTAGTTAAAAGTTTTTGTTTAGATTTCGGAACAGGTTATCATTGCTTGGTCGTATAGTCTTCCGGATATGGAACAAGATAAAATCACGAAATACTAACGTATGTTTATTTCATTCTTGTGTATGTGCCGAGGCTAAACGTGCAACAACTCAGAGATATAGCGTTCGTCGTTTATCTCTTTTCCAATAGTATGGAGGGATCAGATATTGGCAAACCCTTTGTCGATCGAATGCATATGTAAATATATATGTCAAAGACCTATATCTGTAACAATTGCCTAGGTCATAGGAGTATAAAGTAGGAAATTGCTCAAGAGCTAGCAGGGATTTGTCTGTTGAGCGTACTGGCTTTTATTTTATTTATTTATTTATTTTGCTTACGATAAAAGTAGGCTTTGAAATTTCTCATTAATGTTTAGAACATCAGGATTCTAGTCAGTGGGTTGTGTTCGAAAAATCATAAAAGGTGTGTGTTTTAATATCGTTATGGATCAAGTTTGTAGCTTCCGATGCTCAAACAATTCAGGGAGAATCAGTATATCCTGCTGTCTAGTTTTGAAGTCGGATTGAAACTTTGAGTAAGTTTTAGATGGCTGGATTGCAATAACCTGTCTTCGTGGTGTACTTAGTCCCTTGAAGCCAATCAGCATAATTCTAATAAATGCGACTGTTACTGTATATTAATAATCTCATATCAGGGCAATCCTTAGCGACCACACAAAGAAGAATACGGACTTACACGTTTTAATAGTCAATAGAAGATCTTTGTTTGATCAAAATTTAGTTTCTTTTCTGCTTGAATAACAAGTCCATTGTTTTTATGATATTTTTAACAAAAGGAAATTAGTTGGTAATTTTCTAGAACTATTAACCAGTGCTTGATTTATAAATTTTGCCATCGTTTTGTATCGTTGTCGTAACCTTGGTTTTCTAGGATACAGGTTCATTATTAGTTGAAATTTGAAGATATGCAGACTGTATAAGTTTTCATGATAAACCAACAACTGGTATTGTCAAATATTTTCCCGTGGCGTGTTAATAATTTTTCGTTGTGTTTTAGATAATTCGAATTTTAAACGTGATTTAGATATGTTATATGCATAGTGGCTTGAAAACAGATTGTGTTATGAAAATACTTCATCATAATGATTTCGGTTCAGAGAAGCAAATTGTAATTTATACTATTTCTAGGGCAATATATTAACTTGTACTTACAATCCGCTTGTAATTTTACACTTTTTCAACTTTCAGTTAAACTGTAACGTAAGATGCGTTATTAAAACGTAAAAAATAAATCCACACAATCTGTTTCCTGGGCGAGAAATATTGTATATGTTGCTACTTGATATGGATGATTGAATTAAACAAGAAACATGGATTTTAAAGATAGTACTAAATTTAACTGCTCCATGGTCTCTCAAAAGTTCAACGAAGTAAAAGACGAGGAAATGGAAGTGTTGGATACATTTGTTGAGGTAAGTGCATTACTCAGTACTATTAGACGCCTCTTATTTCCTGGGATAGTCCGGAGTTAAGTGCTGCTTGTCTAATACCTATTCATGCTTTGCGTTTATTGTATTCTAACAAGATTGAAAAATACCCCAGGATTAAAATAGGAGCAGCATTGTCCTTGACGTTGCTAACCCAGAAGTAAAAACAGTCTATTCTAAAATATAACATTACAATGTGTGGGAGCATTTCTTTTTAATAGAATTGAACAGCACGACTCCGCGTCTATACTGCCACGAAGAGCTATTAGTAGGCCAAAGCCGTAGAATCTGAAATGGCCTCTTTATAGTACTATGACAGTCATATTTCATGGTGTGCATTGTGGATCCTAGTAGAATACATCGCACTTGTAGCCAGCTGCTACACCTGGACATGTCCATCGGACCAGTCTTGTAGTTTCCCAGAACAAGTTACTATTCCTCAACTGCCAGTTCCGATGGACAAATACAAAGATTTATCCTCGTTTGTGTACAGCTGCTCTCCTTCTTTCAGAGGGATTTATATTTTTTTACAGAGTTCTAATGAAAATATCTACACTTAAAATCCGACTAAACGGTGCCAATCAATTATGTACCGATTTAAATCATTTCATATTCAGACATCTCTTATTTATGTTTGTCATTATTTTCGATCAGCCGGAACGTTTGACATTCTTACAATATCCTTCCAACTACGCCTTAAGCAGGACGAATGCTACTATTCATTGAAAACTGTTTAAATTAACGGCTGATGTCCTATTAGTAAACCTACTAAGGGTGCTCCTTACGATTTCATCCATATTGAAAACCTACAGCTCTGCAAAAATGGATATTTCGTTCACAAGTTGTTTTTGCTCACGGGTACGTATTACATAGTCCATATTACTGTCAAACAATATTAATAATGTACAGTCACTGGATTTATGTTACTTTTTGTAACCATGTGGGCAATTTAGGGTTTCAGTTACAGCTTAAGAGGGCTCCTCGCTCCAACCTTCCCATTTTTAACATTTTTCAAAACATTCCAAAAACCAAGAATATTATCAAAAATGTAAATTTATAGCGTACCAGAACTTACGAATTACTATGGAATACAATGGACAGCGGTCTCGAGATCTTGCTGATTGGCGAGTGATACCTTTTAAAAAAAATATGACGTTAATTTTTCTCCTCAAGATTTCGAAATCGCTGTCCATTAGATTTCATATTAATTTGTAAGTTCTAGTGCGCTATGAATTTACAGTTTTATATTATTCTTAGATTTTTTTAAACATGTTTAAAAAAATATTAAAAATGGGGGACTGGAGCCAGGAGTCCTATTAGGGGAATCCGGTAGGCGCGACCCAATTTGAGCGAAGTATTTCAATCCTCCGTGTTCTAGTTTATTATACTGATGTATTTTAATATTTCAGCAAGTTATTGAATATTACCATCAATTTAAAACTGTTAACTGTAATCATCTGTTGCCCCAAACTAGCACTGTAAGTATTGAAATATATTTCGACCCAATCTGCAATGTCTCGCCTTTATCAAAGTCATTGGAATATCTTGATAAAATCATATCTAACAACTACCTTAGAGATAACAAACAACTCACACCTCTGTAGTCTGGATTCTAATCTAAACATAGCACTAACACTGCGTTGGTGCACGTAACGGAAGCTTTTCGTAAAACCTTGTATCATAGAAGTGCAAGAATTTCCGTACTTTTGGATTATAGCAAAGATTTACACTCTGGTCACAACGACGTCTTAATTTCCAAATTGAAATATTTCTTTATTTTTCCTGAAAGTGCCGTATCTTGGATGCACTCCTTCCTGGTCAGTTGCAAACATTTTGTCTTCCCTAATAACAAATCCTCATCGGTAACAGTTGTATATGCTGTTCATCAGGGGTCATCTTCATTATGCTCTTTACATCAACGACACATCTGATGATCATTATAGCGATGACCTTCAATTTTTATTCTTCGCCATCACGGCTGCATCAGGGAATAAATAAAGTGTATGAAAAGTTGGAAAGCTTTGTGTAATGAGTTCTGCATTAACTGGAGAAATTCCCAAGCAATGCTCACAGCGTTTAAATATATTCGTTGCCTAATGGACTACAAAACATTACCCCCTTTCTCAAAAATACCACACCCGTTTCTCCCTAACGTCCATTGAAAAACGTATATTGCAATGATACTGTTAGTCACGCCTGTAGCAAGGCATTTGTTTCTTTGTAATTGTTATGGCCCATAAAACGTTCTTAACTATGTATGTTGGAGTACTTCTGTTTCGGATATTGGTACTGTCACGCATTCACTACGGTGATGTAGTATACTCATACCTTAAGCGTATTTGGCCAGACATCTGCAACAAGTCTAAAATGTCTGCAGTTCTACTCATTTTCAACCGTACATACTATGATTCTATTCATGAAACAACCCTATAATATTAGCAGATGAGATGCATTTTAAAACCAGTCCTTTATTTCACTTTAATAGTATTGGAACAATACTTACTAATTTAACTTGATAGGGATCTTTATTACACAATCTTACCACGCGCTACACAACAAATTAAGTTACGGTATTCCAGCAATCTACAGATTGTTTTTACTCCTGTATAATATAAACTAAGGCGGGCTATTTTTAAACAGTAAAGTTATCATTTTGTTACAATTTATGTTTCTTCAATTAAGGAATCCATATTTCATTTTTGTCGTATTAAAGATGTATTTACATATTTTTTTACGTTCATATGCACAATATAATATTCTTCTGCAAAATATTTCCGTCATAAGCTCTATTTGTGACTACTGACATTATAATAAATTATTGACCACCAAGAACAAACAAATACTCCTTCAGGCAGTTTGGATGGGAATACTTACCAGGAATTAACATCAATTGATTTGTGCTAGGTCGATATCTCAAACAGAATTCTTTGTGTAACTTTTTTTGCACGGTTGAAAATACATAGTAGTAATCATACGTTCATTTCAGCGACCATTTTTGTTGTTAGTAGACTGTAATGTCAATTTCCGGTTGGCTGCTGGTTTTTACCCCTTTCAACTGCACTCATACGTAAAACTGTCTTACTTGTGCTTGTTCATGTGTGTATGTATAAACATGTGTGTGTTTGTGAGCGTGAGAAAGAGTTGTACAGAAACAGAGTAAGGGGAGAGATAAAAAGATTAAATACGCAAAGTTTCTTAAGGTCATATCTTAATGATCGTGGCTGCATGTGAAGGCATCATATGATTGACGACGCCTATTACTGTATAAGCAAATGTGTTGATTAATTTAATGTCACGCTGTACACGGAATAAATGTTATGATATGTTTACCAAATAATTTTTATTTGAGGTATTTCCCTAGATCAACATTTCCCGATATTAGGAACGGCAGTTTGTGACGTTGAACGATGTTGTATTCCAACATCGGTCAATATCGAATGGCAAACACTGCTGGTGATCGATATTGCCTGCTGAGGAGGATTCGCTGTTTAATAAACATAATTACGCTTATTTTTTCAGTCAATTTAGAAAACAAAACACGATTTTCATTATTATCCCTATTTATTTTATAGCGCGTCTTATTTTGTAGTCTTTTATCATAATTGAAAATTTTATTTCTTCCGTGCTACCGGATTTGAAACTTCGATCTTCTGTTTTCTGTCTCTTGCCTTAGCAACTCACCCACGGATCCTTCCATGAAGAGTAACACGTCAAGTATGTATTTCATTAACCCACTTGGAGTGTGGTACCACTTGGAATGTGGTGTCATTGACGGACTTTTCATTACAGAATGACTAAGCATAGCATGTAGAATTTTTATACTTTTTCAATGGTGTCTTCAAACAGTAATATTTCCCCAAACAATAAATTAACCTGCCAAGTTTCGTGCACCTTTTTGGCTGATGTACACACTTTCCTCCTGTTTTAGAAATAGCTTTAAATGTCGTAATATCGTACCCTGTCAAAGTAGATCGAAGTTTTGTCAGAGCGCTTACAAAATACGGTTTCCAATATACTGGTCCAGTGTAGGGCTGATATCGGCCCGTTATGAATGTGCTACTAGAGTTATTATCTTTAGCCGAATGGACATCATATATATAGCTATAAGCATCGATTTTTCTACAGATAAAATAAAAATAAAATTTAATTGCAGTTATTAGACTGATCCTAATTGATCTGTAGTTCTATAGTACCTACGTTTCAAGCAAATAATCTAAGCAACAGGTTGTTACATGGTTTCTAAAGAAAACTAATAATTTGTTTGTAATTACATAATAATTTTCAACAGCCATGCAGCTCAATTGGTACTAAGGCCGAGAAAAATGTAGATCCTTTATCCTGCAACTTAACCATTTTATCGACTGAGAGATCTTTTTTCGACGCCAATATACATGAAGGTAACAGCAAGTGGTCAAAGGAAAACAAGGAGATAAAACAGGAGCACAAATATCAAAGATCATTTGCATATTCCCCAGAGCGTTTGGAGAATCCTAAATTTTTGTTCCAGGTAAGTATTTTAAAATGTTTTATTGATTCTGTTCATGCTTCATATAAATACACTTTATTTTCAACTTCTATTATGTTATTGCTTAGTACATTACTGTATTTTAAAGGATATTTGTCTATGCTTTTCTCATATTTCCTTAAGATTTACTTCATACGACTTTTGAACAATTTGAAGGAATAAACCTTTAATATTAATAATGATTCGTTAGACTTTAATTATGATCTGTGTGCATCTGGGAACGAAAAGTCAATGAATTACCCATTACTATTTGGTTGATATTCTACGTTTAGCATTTATTTTTATAATAGATGTTTGTCAACGAAATTGAAACCTATAATATTCTAAGTTACGTAAAGCATTTATTGGGTAGTCCAAGGAATAAAGGTTCATTTGTAATACATATACCCTTTACGTCTCACAAGTAACACTATTTCAAATTGACTCCCAGATTTAGACAGAACTTAGTTTGTGTCAAAGATAGGTTGCCATTGGCCAGCGGTTGAAGGGAAATTGGCGGAATAATCTATTTATAGCATTGTTTGTGGCACGCCACTTATGAATATTGCGCTACTTTGCACTCAGTGCGGCGCACTACGATGATGTCACTGGCATCTGCACATCGCTTGACTCAGGGATGTAAACACGGGTTTCACAGGGGTCAGATTCGGAAAATAAACTTGATATATATTAACTTTCAGGCACTTCATACACGGTACCTATGCAGCAGTCCATGTAAAATCGTCTAGCTTGGCTGCTCAGTTCCTTTCAGAAAAATATGTTGTTTTTTTTTAATTTTATATCCCTTGTACAAGCATAGTAGAAAATAATATAATTTCCATTTTTATGCCAATCTTTTTGATGACAGCCACTTTTGTTTTGCGGCGCATGCTAATTTTTTTGTTAGCAGACATTTACGGAGAATATAGTATATGAGGACTCATTTATCATAGGATATACAAACAAAAATAATTATTTCCTTTAAAATCAGCTTGATATTTTTTCTCCCTTGTATAAAAACTTAGAAAGTAATTAAACTTCTCAAAATGGTATCCAAGTATGATTGTCGAAATAGAAAAAAAATCCGGTTTTCATTGCGCTTTTCCTCCTAAAAGAGATTGAATATCAAAGTTGATTCCTGTGCTCCAAACCACGTTGAAGGTTAATATATAATTCATTAATTTCTTACGAATTTTCAAAAATTCGTATTTTATGCATATTGGAGTCCCAATATCTCTAGTGGAACAAAATTATAAAAATTAATTTCTTCACAGGTAATCTCTTTATGTTAATATAAATTATGGTTAAAATGTAAACTTTGATATTTGTATTTGAAGGTGCCAACAAATTTGGTGCAAATTGGAGATGAATAATGCTCGTGCGCGCTGTGATATGAATACTGGATATTCTTATCTCTTACGACATAAGATATAAGTTTATATTTTTACACATTAAGCACTTATGTCAGGAGAAGTTAAGGTAGAAATTTGAACTTCGATATTTTAGTTTTAGAAGAGTTCGACATTTGCAAATTGGAGTTAAGTAGAGTAAATAATGCTCGTGCGTACTTTGGTAAATGTTATATTACCACCATAATCCCCAAGAAAGATGTGAATAGATAAAGATCCTGAAATATCATCGTAAGAGAGCTTATGTTACATATATCCAGTGTTCAGTTGGTAACATGGCTGCTCCGCAATTCAACTTTGTCTTTTTCATTTCATTATACAACCACGCCTGTTAGCAAAACGTTCCCGCCTTTCTATGTGTATTTGAAGGGCTTATACAGTTGTTTAAGCATTTCAATTATTACAGGATTAAAATCGTAGTTTTGATGGTAATACAGGATATTTCTTTTCAGAACCATTCTTTATAGGAGTTACTAAAGCACGGACGAGCATTATTCATCCCCAGTTTGCAAACCTTTTACTTCCCTCAAACCAAATACCACAGTTGAAATTTCTACTGTATTTGCTCCCGACATAAGTGCATATATTGTTGAAAATTTAGATTTTAATGGTAAAGTTTTGACTCGTCTTTCATCAGAGAAGTGTCTTCAATGTTTCTACCATAGTGTGCATGAGCATCATTCAACCGTTTGCAAACATGTAACGCTCTTCAACCTCAAATACCCAAGCTTAAATTTCTAACACAGTTTTTCTCGACACAAATGTATAACTTGGAGAGAAAAATATATTTTTATATTTTGTTGCACCAGAGACATTGGACCTCCAATATGCATATAAC
>JAGDQP010042304.1:0-12790 GCA_022664845.1 Lepisma saccharinum | reverse complement strand
GGGACCTTCGAGTCGATAGTCTACTGCAGCAGACCGCTCAGCCTCCCGCCCGGCTAAAATTCTTGGACTCAAAAATGTAAGAATTTCAGATATGTATAAAAGCATGTAAAATAAGCGCATTATCAGTGTACGCAATGTATTTGATAACAGTAAAATTGTTATCTTTCTATCCCTCCAAACTCCTGTCCTCGTCTCTTATACTGTCTCATATATATATATATATATTACCGATTTCAGGTTCAGACTTTCGAATTACACACGTAACAATTAGAAGATATACATATTTGTAATTTAAGAAGCGTTTTATGAATGACATCATCTCATGTATATTATTTTTTCAATGAAGAAATAAACTATGGTATTACAAAAGATTAGCCACCAAACTTTGCTATGAAGTCTTTATAAGAAAGTTGTGCTCTAGCAAAATTCCTATCGCGGTTTTCTCATTATATTCCCGACCTGAGTACTTTCCCCACACATAGAGTTCTGACAGTATCTACGGATATTTCCTGTTACGACAATGTAAAGCTAATTTAATACCGGTATACAAAGTGCTACAAGCTGAAAATTATGCCCGGGGACAATTTGGACTAATGTTTCTTCTAGATTAAAAGATTCCCCTCCTTTCCTTTTCCAAGGAAAAGAAAGGAAGCTTTATTTTATATATGTTGTGTATGAAAAACAGGACAAAAATATTGTGACGTATCTCACATAGGAGTGATGTCTCTGTCATGACAAAAAGGGGGGAAGGGTTGACATGATAATAAGCAATTTATCAAAATTTCCTTTTGCTTCTTGACATCTCAGATTGTTGGCACCTCACACATCACACATTTGCTTAATACCAAAAGCTGTCTCTGACCAAACCCACCTGCAAAACAAATTGAAAGCGTGTTGTTGACGGCAGATGAATGCATGTTATGTTAGAAAGACAATGTGCTCTCAAGTTTTTATCTTTCCTCGTCCTCTTAGGTTGTTTATACAGACAGCACTGAGCAAGTACCTTCAAAAGCAAATATAAGCTATACATTAGAAAATATGCAAATTTTTGCTCTAAATCCTGCTTTCAAAACCAGATTTTTGGAGTTAGGAATAAAAATATCTCAGGAATGTATTTTAGGTTTGATTTACTATGTTTGCGTTAAAGCGTAATTTATTGAATATGCTAATTCATTTTTGTACACTTATGATATTTTCAAGCGATATGCGAAAAAAAGACAAATGTTATTTTCTTTGCAGTGGTTTTATTTACTTGAATAGTATAATTCTTTCTCCTGCAAATTCTACAGCTTTTAAAAATTGGATGTAAACCATGATATAATTTTATGATGTTTGTATCAGAAGTACATAAAACATAATTATGAATCTTATATTATTAGTGTTTGCAGTATCCTTATTTATATCCACTTAAACGGTATATATGGGTCATAGGTGACTCATATAATTTATTTTCTATTATCTTAGCAAAACCGATGCCAAATAAAATTAGTGATACATAATTCAAATAAATCATTCTTTTAATGAAGAACAATATTGAAAATCGCATTATTTTCTTATAACTTTATGAAATAAAGCACAAAATTTGTATCTTAATGCCATATATTTTTACTGTATTTCATAATTACCATAGATCTTGGTATTTTCGGAAAATATTATGTTCCTAGGGATACACTTTTTCCGTCTAAAAGTATACAGATAAAGATATTCATCTATTTTTGCCCGTATTTTTCAAATTAATTCACAAACGTTCCACTTATAATTATATTACACAACCTGTTTTATGTGGATTTTTGCACAAGTTATGCCCACACTTCACTGAAAAACATCGACAAATGTGTTTTGCCATGCTTGTAAAAAAAATTCTAAGATCACAAATAGAGTCAATTTCTTGACATTGCTCAATCATTGTGTTTGGATAGAATAATATTTCACTTCAAGTAATAAGGAACTACGTTAACAGTATCTACGGTTGTTTTTGACTCGTACACTAACCGGTACAATCTTTCTAGATGTAGAAACACAACTATTAAGTGTGTTACAATTATATGCAAATTATAGCGGTGACAAAGAAATAAAAGCATATTGGTCTATTTTAACCCATAGATACCAGTTGCGGGTTAACAAATCTTTGACCTATTATGTGCAGAATCAGTTGGCATCAAATTAGAATGTGAATATTATTAAGGATCCCTACAACCCTACATAATACATTTATTACTTTACTTCTCTGATTCTAGCTGTATGGCATTTGCTGTAAAGGGTGGAGCACATGTTGTAATCTTTGCTTGTCTGACACACTTTGACAGCTACACTTGATTCATTAAGCTAATCCTACATTAATTATGCATATCTTCATTTAGTTTAAAAGGTAACCTTTGTTCATCACACAAACACGTAGATATTTCTAACAATTATGAATAGGTCTATTTATAATAATGTATCCTTTCTGATTTTTTCTTGAACTGTTCTGAATAAATGAACCAGAAATACTATTATACAATAACACATACTTACGTACGATATAGGTACACCAGAAAACTATAATGGTTTCTTCCAGTCAGTGGATTTCAACATGGTGAACTCGTATCTAAAGTGTAGTTCAGTTGGTAGAGCATTGAAAACATTTGGAAAGACCTAAGTACGAATCCAGCGGCCGGTCATCTCAGATGAGGCTCTCCCTGAGTCGTAAACGGTTAATGCCTACATGGCACTTACGAAACTACGCATCATCTGAACGACTTACTTCTCACATCCCTTTCCTTACTTTGCTTGCCTAAGCCGAAATTTTGAAGGCCCCAAATACAATACAACTTAAATTAATTCTTCTCTAGCACCAGTAAGTCATAGGTTTACAGCTTTCTCAATCATAAATATTTATATGATGAATTCAAGCTTCTAGACAAGGGAAGAATGGAATGGAAATAAAGTGAATTCCTGTTAATAATAATAATAGTGTTTATTCAAGTTCCGAGAACAACTACACGACAAAAATACAACACTTGTAATATCGTTATTAATCGTTGCAATTAAAGTATAAATCATATAACATCATAGTCATACAAACCATATAAAAACTGTAGAAAGGCACATTCATTTACACGCAGAACGCGTATATGCAAAACAAATAAGTAATTATTCTCTGCATTTTTAAAACATCATTTCAAAGAATTTATTCACAGGTTCTGTACTTTTAACTGACGTTCCTATAAGTCTATTCCACTGTATTGACCGATTTGATTCTCTTCTCTGGCTGGATGAGGCCAGTCAGTAGTTAAAACAAGGTCGTCAAGTAGGAGAAGCTTCACAAAATTACACTGCCTTCAAAAATTATATACAAAGCAAATTTATAATGCAGCACTATGTCTAAAATGTTTATTAATATATAAAGCAGCACCGACTGATGAATAATAACAATTTTGGGAAGCTGTTTTCTCCAAATTCTTCATAGTAGGAGCTGAGAATTGAATTTCTCCAATTGGCGTTTTGCATCGTCCACTATGGTTCGCATGGAAGTACGCGACGAAAAGAATTTGTGAAGTTCGTCAGTGTGTGAGGTAATTTGTCGTGGTATATGTGGTGTGCAGTGTTTTTTTTTTTCATTTTTCTTAAATAAATAAAATATATATCATTTGTAGTTCTAATCCCCATTTTCTTCCGTGTGAAACTGTTTTAGTGCACCTTCAGCATGTTAGTGACTTGTTGTTTTGGTGTAAGCATGTGTGAAGTGGTGATGTCCGTTTAATTTAGCAGGCGTCGGGGGTCGGTTTTACTATCAGGATGTATGGTTAATGTATTAAAATTCCTCTTTCTCTCTCAGAAAACCAAGTGTTTCACCTACACTTAGATAGTGAAATTTCAGCGCGTAAAATTTTGGTTCGTATGCGTTGAAGATTTTTCCTTGCACTATGGTCGATGCTACCTTCCAAATGCACGTTCTTTTTGCACTCAGCATTTCGTTTGCTTCTTTCGGAACTGGTATGTTTTAAATTGCACGAAATATCTATAGTATGTCCGTTTTAGCAAACATAAGATTTTAATGATTCACAATGTTTTATTTCGATAACCAGCAGTTTAAAGCTTCTTCGTTGCGTTTGCAAACCGTAAGCCAGTTTGCATATAAAAATTCGTCCTGCAAATTTATACCTAACCCAACTATAATACATCATGTTTGTATTATCAGGTCGCAGGTTAGGTTGTGTTGAGTTTAAAAGATGAAAAATATATACGAAATGTTTGAGAACGATTTTGAAATATTAAAGTAAATTGCTGCCTAGTAGCTATATCTGTAAATTAACTTTTTAGTAGAGAGAAATGTTATGCTTCGATGATTATGAAAATTTCGTTTAACTAGGCTGAATTGTAGAATGTCTACCACTATTCGGAAGTTGAAATCAACCTAATATTTTTGGTTATATGCATGTAAATTCTTGTCTCTGCTCTTAGGAAGAGCATTTTCATAAATAATCAATTTACCCTTGGATATTTGAAATAAACATCTTAAAAACACGTTGTGATGTGCTAAAAGTTTCTCTTCAGAAGCTTATTTTTCCTCCAAGAAATTTAGCAATCAGTCCTTTTGCATTGCGTTTGTCATTTTTAAGTAAAAATAAATTACATTTTACTAGATATTTCTTGTGTCAAGGGTGTTATTAAGAAGTAGGTAGTTTACCATCACTGTGGTATTGCAGTAAGGTTCCCAACCTTTCGCCATTTCAGTCCGCGAAGTGTTATTTTATGTGCATATGAGAAAGTAACTCCAGATGAAGTAAAATTCTGATATTTTGATTCAGTGCTTCAGCAAACTTTAGGGAATAGTCAAATCAGTTATGCTTATCTAAATTTCGTGATCAGTTTAGCCATGTATATTTTAGGGGCCTAGTTGCGTTAGGTCACTAAAATGGCGTGTTGTGTTTTGCTTTCCTGCGGAATGTTATCTCCTGCGTTTCCCCCTCCCCCTTTTTTGAGTATGCTTTTCCACGTCTTCTGTTTTTGCCAACTTTCTGCGTTTTGGCACTTCTTTCGGGTTTCTTCCATGCATGCTTCGTGGTACTAGACTAGTGTGTGCGCTGTCTTCGATGGTCCTGGCTGAAGCAGGGCGCTGATATGTAGATACCCACTGTGTCTTCAGGTCCGATAGCGGTTCTCCTTATTTTATTTTTTCTTCCCTCTCCTGTGGCGTAATGTAGGCTTGTCTCCCAGGCAGGTTTGATTACGTTAGGTGAAGTTTTGGGTAAGCTCCCTTTTCTGCAACAGGGTACCACGGTCCCCCTTGTTTGCTTTTATGTCTACCTGCCTTCGTGGAGAAAGTCCCGATAAATTACAAAATGGTGTGCAACAGGGCGAGAAAGCCAAGCCTTATGCTATATATATCTATGGAATAACTAACAAATACAATTTCACAAGATCTTTGTCTAGCATCTTTTCTGTTTCGCCGAAAATTCGTCACGGCTAGGACTACATTTCCTTCCAGTTGAACTCTCAGTCTGATTTTGAGAAGATAGCCAGTTATTGCATTCAATCTAAGATCCAATTTGCCATTTATGTTCCTTAAAAGGATCGACCACATAAAGTTGTCATCAGAAAATTGCCACTTGACACACCCATTGAAGACAGCCAACAGGATCTTCTGGACATGAATATCTCTGTGCAAACAGTTAAACAGTTGTATCGTCATGATCCCACTACGCATGAGAGGAAAGATCTTCCACTATTCCTAGTCACATTACCGCGCACAATTAATCTCCAGGAGCTTTTCAATATAAATTACCTTTTCAATATAAATTACCATTATAGAATTGCTATTGAACAGTACCGACCAAGTAAATTTGTTCAATATTTCCACTGCCAGATATTTAATAATTCCCAATTCACCTGTTATATGGCTCCTCGCTGCGTCTAATGTGCTGAGCCTCATATCACTGCTAAATGTCCCAAGAAAACACGTACTGAACCGGGTAATGTGCAAATTGAGGTAATGACCATCCAGCAAACTATCAACGCCGTAAAACTTTCAATAAATACAAAGCCAGTAGAGCCTCGCCTCCTTCATCGAAGGAAGAATCTCAACTTCCGTCAATGAAAAGTTCTCTTCGAACTGACTCGAAGCCTGAAGTTCCTATTTCTCGGACTACAGATCCGACTTACGCAGGCACTGCCACCTATGGCCATCAACCCAATGTTGCTGAAAATTCTACATTTCTCTCAAATTTCCAGACTTTCCGGCCAAATATGCAGGTATTAAACTTCGAAAATACCATGCAAATCGTCAACAATGGCTTTACCAAACTTCAAGCAGCTCAGAATATAACCATGGTCTTCATGACATTCATTGAAATTACCATCAATGTCTTTTCTCAGCGACCCTAAATAAGTTCTACATTCATAAAACCGTCAGAAATCTTCAAGTATTTTCTACCACAGAAGACATCATTTTCACATGGAGTAACACCTACCATCTTCGTAATTTAAGTTCATTGGGCACCCACCAACACTACCTCTTTTCCTCTTCAAGCTGTAGTCGCGTCAACAGCTCATTCTCAGTAATATTAACTTTTTACTCACTTATACTGCTCTCAGGACGCGAAAATTGCTCCTGATTAACTTTCTATACGCTTTTTCATCACGTCCAGTCTACATTTCATTTGGAAGGCATGAGCTTTGGCTCGAAACGCATAAATATATCGTCATTCACTCTGCTTTTGCTCATTTTTCTACATGGGAATTACATGCCTCTTAAAACATGCTTACTCAAATAATAATAATATATACAGCCAATTTTTATTACAGAGCGAAATTCACGTAGATACCTCACACAATGTCTAACTAGATACACGATGTTAAAATTAAATTTTTAACTAAATTTGGAACCCCTATTTTAGGATTTGATACGAGCTTCGGCAAACCAAAATTGCGACTAACAAGTAATATAGTTTTCAGCGTAGAAAAGAATACATATGTAACTTAGTGATAAAGACTAATTTTCAGTTGATCACATTATAGGATATTTGAAGTGAAGTATGTATAAGTCTATTATATATATTATAATCATATAGTCTTCTTGATAAGTCTTTTGGTAGCATTCTCAACTGACACTCGCGTTTTCTTAAGCATGTAATTATAATTTATGAAACATCTGTGTCATGTTATTTGTTACCTTAGGAAGTTTCTGTGATTAACTCATTCATAATGAAGTTAAGATAAGTTCAAGCACATTTGTAGACGAATTGCAATAAGGCATGCGGTCAGCGTACGGCAGTTGTGTAAGTAAAACCTCCGCTTATGATGTTGAATAGGTAGACAGGAAAAATTCTTCTTAGAATAAAAACGTCTTCAACCATTTCAGTTCTTCAGTTATTCTCCTTGAGAGACTCTTCGAGATGTCTTAAACTTGAGACTCGCTTAGATTGTGCATTGAATTCACTGGAAACCTTTGAATCAAACAACACTTTCACAGCACTGTATTTCTTCTGAAAGTCTAGTCTTTTAAAACTGAACTGAAATTTGTGTCTTTTATAATCCAGCTCCAGCTATTGTATTTGTCTTGAAATTTTATACTCTAACCCTCGTCAATATATGTAAAATTGACTATAAATTCTAATCTTCATAAGTATCTGTATACCAGTTCGCAAGTCATGGTGAGGGTCACTATGCAGTGTTAGTTCTCTTAAGTACACGAATTGATCCGCAATGACTACTACAAATAAATATTAGATCCAGTTACGACGTTCTACGCAGCGATCTTCATATATCATTACTATTACTTGATAATTACAGATAGTATACCATCATTTTCAGGGTCACAAATTTTCCTAAATACATCTGGTAGCGTTCGGGCTTACATATTTTAATATAACCGTATTATTGTAGGTAATATTGCACTCACAATCCACACATTATAATACTTGTTTAATCTAGATACAACGTATAGCAAAAGACATATATCGGAAATGACGTATTTTGTTATTTATCACTTTGCATTTATACTTCCAATCACTGCACTACGTTTTGAAAGTTACTGGATATTCATTATCACTGTTATCAATGTTAATCGTAGTAATCATTTTTACATTTATGAATAAACAAGCCAAAAAGAGTTTCCAGTATTGCACAAGAGCGATATAATGAAATACATTTCAATTGCTAAAGGGAATTGTGTATAATATAAAACTGCCAGTAAAGGCCATAAATAAAATTCAAATAAAACTACCACATGGGAAGATTGTAGCGGAAAGTCGCACATTGCTGAGAGACACTATCAGAAGTAGAGGTGAGTAGAACAATGAAAGTTTGAGTGTGATATGTGCACTTTTACAGAAGTTACAAAAATACCACAAAGAGATATTGTAGTGTCACAATATTGGACTCGGCAGGGAGAATAAAGACAACTAATTTCAAATTTGAAGTAAATTTCTTTTTACTGCCTGCATTGAGGTGATGTCCTGCATTACAGAAAGTGACAAGATTTTCACAATTAGAGAAGGTCTCACAAAATTTTTGAACCTCTAATATTCATTCAGTGCATAACTAAACACTGTGTTATATTTTCTCTAACAGTGTACTTTATTATCACAAGAAATATAATATGGTGACTGGTACTATGAGAAACAAATTTATTTTCATATCCAGCACCTACGTTTTTGTGATTACGGTCGTGAGTTGCAGACTAACACTAGAGAGGGACGTAAGTTGGTTGCGTGTCATTATGTGTAATGTTTTCTAAAGTTCTTTTTTCAAGTTCACAAGGTGAATTCCGAAACGATAGCAAGGCTTAAGGCCTAGACCACTGGCTTCCATGTCCTTTTATCGTTAACGAGGAACACCATTCAGACTTGAGACGTGCTTCGTCCATAGTTGCATGTTCAGCTGATAAATGTACGCTCGATTAAAAGTCCTTATATTAGTTTCTACGCCATTTGCAGAATTAAGATGTATGTTATTGTAGAGTCGTGGATATTTTTTAAATCAATATTTGAGTGGTTGGAAGAAAATATATTCGCTAATGCTGATATATTACATGTGATTTGAACTGCACATGCACATTATATATTATCTAACTTAACTCTGATATGTGACCTGTAATAGATCATCAAAAACAGCAACAAGTGACTGGAATAATTCAAAACAAAAATTACTTTGAAGCAGAAAGAACGAATTCACTGAAACGGTCGTCACTGCAACTTTTTTTCCTAACTTGCATTGTGTGACGTTGAGAATTTTCTAACAACGAAACTAAAACAAGAAAAGAAGACTCCTCTGTGGTTGAATTACTGCCAAGTGACGGTTGCAAGAAATATATTGACAATGAGAACAGATTCTTATGTCTACAATGTTCTTATGGAGCGGAAAATTTTTGGTAAGTGAATTCAGTGTAGATTTCTCTTTCCCATTTTTTCCCTTCTATGTCCAGAAATTTAGCCAAATCCGATAAAAGGTTTTCTTTGCGTTCTTTTCTTTTCTCGCTCTGGTGCGTGAATGCCTGCTTTTTAAACTACTTTTTTTTTTCGAAAGCAAGGAGGCAGAACATAAAGAAAAGTTTTTACTAACTTTGTTGGCACAAATTTTGCGTAAGGCTATTTTTTTAAATGTATTTTTGGTATCTTTAGTTTTCATTTGTTTATTTCCACATTTTTAAAGGGCTTGCATGTCTTCTAGTTTTCTGCAATAAACAGAATTCATTTTGTAATCTGTCGCCGTCCAACTTTGCACGGAAGTGATGGCGTGACGTTTGTTGTATTTTTAGTGATGGACATAGAGCAAGGTAGTGAGTGAATATTTTGCAATCAAAGCAGATGTCATGTTTCTCTTGTAATAGATAATAATTTTAAGACGATCAATTCAATGCTATCTTGACTGTTAGAAATAACATACGGAAGTCTACATTTATATTCACCAAAACGTTTTCCTATTTTAATGAATATTGTTCATATACAATGGACTCAGCTCCTCTAGCTCAGTGGTTAAGCGGCAAGCAAGTCTAAGTCTTGATGCTGGTCATTCAGGGTGAGGTTATGCTGGGTTTTTGCTCAGTTTACCAAGAGAATGCCTGGATGATACACAAACCAAGAATCTGGCTACTACTTTCTTCATTTTGATAATCGAATCTAATAAAAAAAGTGACCAAAATTGAGACACTTGAAGTTCGAATCAGCACTAGAGGAACTTGTAGATTCGACTCCTTTTCCAGGTCTCAGGATTTTCTTCAGTTTCATCAGGGGAATACCACGATAATATATCAGCCAACGTCCTGCATGGTCATTGCCTTCCTTGCTCTCAGATGGGTGTTCACCAAGAAAACACACATGACGCCTTTAGACCATAGCTGCCTGGATAGTTGATAAATCTTTTTCTTCTTCTTTCTCTCCGTCTTTTCCCACCTACATGGGGTCGACGTTTCTGACGAGTCTTCTCCACAAGGCCTGTCCTGAACTTCTTCTCCTGACAGACCTTTCTCCCCGAGATCCTTCTTAAGGCCTCTATCTTTAAGAGACTTCCTCTAACTGTCTACCTTCCTTTCAAGTTCTTTCCTATTAGTATTGCATAGTACAATATCATCGGCAAACATCATACACCAGGGGGCTTCATCTCTCACATCCTGAGTTATAAAGTCTATGATTACGTTGAAGAGGTACGGGCTTAAGGCTGAACACTGGTGTAATTCAACCATAACAGGGATTTGGCGTGTCAATCCCACTCTACTTCTTACCTGAGTTGTAGCTCCTGTATACATATCTTGGATTATCTTTACATATTTCTGTGGCACTCTTTTCTCGCTCAAGCATCTCCATACTTTCCGACGTGGTACTCTATCGTAGGCCTTCTCCAAATCAATAAAGGCCATATGCAGTACTTTTTGCCGTTCCTGATGCTTTTCCATAGTTTGTCTTAATATAAATGTTGCATCCGTTGTACTTTTTCCTGGCATAAATCCAAATTGTTCTTCTCATATCGATGTTTCTTGTCGTAATCTTCCTTCTAGAGGCCGTTAGCAGGATCCTATTGTTCACATCACACCATTTTTTCACATCGCCTTCTTGCAGATTTATTCTTTCGATAACCTCTTCCCTGGACAATTTTCTTAGTTTCTCTTCTTGAGTCTCGACCATCTAATTTTGGGCTCTCTATTTCGCGGCCTCCTATTATTGCTACCTGCAAACTCCCAGACCACAATCATCACTGTGTTGTGGGTTCACACTTTCAACATTTATGACCTTACAGTTCTTAATCTCCTTAAGATGTTGTCTTCGGCACAAGATGAAATCGATTTGACTTTCTTTCCCACTACTCTTGTAAGTTAAGAAATGCTCCTTTTTCTTCTGAAAAAAATGTATAGCAAATCGCCAAATCGAATGCCGTTACAAAATCTATTACTTTTTCTCCTTCTTCGTTCCTATTGTAACAATATAGCTTATTATTATTATTGTCTGGTAGAATATAAAGGGTCATTTAAAAAAAAGAATAAAAACGTAAATGAATTTAGGTTGGAAGAAAGTATCATTCGTATAAAGGAATCAATCGTATCATTCTAAGCGTAATCTGGTATAATTAATAATGAGATCAATCATTGAGATCATAGATTAGTTATGTAAAGGAAGATTGGCAATCTTAAGGTTGTTTTTTTCATAATTAACGTTTGCCTATTCCTTACATTCCAGTGACGTATCTTAAAACAATAATTTTGTGTTCTTTGCATTCGTAATAATAGAAAGATGCATAAAATAACGTTTCCATTTTCTGTGACTGGATGATTCCGTGTTTGTTTATGTGATCTTTGATATTCAAGTGTATCTTATTTGGTCGTATATTTCATTAATGTTTAATTGATTAACACTGGTCTTGTATTAATCAAACTGTAATAAGAAACATTTGGAACTATTTTCTTATAGTAACCCTTTGTGTGTACTTTATACGTTTCTTAACCTTTCTACGTATCTATAACGCAATTGGGTGCGAGGATTTTCCCTTTTTGCGACTTTACATTGTCGACTCTCCGTCGTCATACACAATACCTACGCACGTTCCAGAATTTTCTGTATGATTATCTTAAAGTTCACATATGTAATGTATCTTATAGGGAAATAATCATGAAATTATCATGACGTAGTATGAAACACCCGAAATCTTGTGACCTCAACTCGAATGTGCAGTTGTCGGCATTTGGCACTAGCAAACTGATCTCCAGTCGCTGTCCGAATTTCGAACAGTCTACCACGCGAAACGTTTGTTCTTCAAGTTCCGCGAAAAGGGAGTGAATAGGCTCGAAATTGATCTAAGTGTAGTTAGGCGGAAACCGTCTTAGCAAGCTAGAAACTGGGTTAATCTTGCAGTCTGATTATTAAAATCTGTACTTGGGCGATTCATAAGCTCTTATTGATTTCTTGTGACATTTTATGTTAATGTGTCAAAATTGTGAGTGTTGTTCTTAAGTGATAACTTATTCTGTTATTGGAAGTGGTAGTCGCGGAAGGATACCACTTGTGCTAAACTTCTGTGTGAATGACAGAAACAAAGCTAAAGCTGTTACGTCCATTTGTTAACTTGTGATATACTAGTGTGTGCTGAAAGTTACATTTTATTATACGAAGTTCTTTATTTCTTTTAAAACAAACTAACTATCTTCGCATCTTTCAATATATACTGTGAGTGTGAGTGTTATTAATTCTCATTTTAAACATACGCACTGTCATATACGAATAGACAGATGCGCATCAGTGATAGTCAAATAATCAAATTATTACAACTAACATTTTCACTGTGTTCAAACCTCCAATCTTGGTCTGCTGTGTGTCAATGG
>JAGDQP010042303.1:0-16593 GCA_022664845.1 Lepisma saccharinum | reverse complement strand
TTTGGGAAAATTCGTTTTAGTACCTTAGTCAAGCGCTACTGATCTAAATTTAATTTGGATGCCTTCTTTTCTTTTGTTCCAAGCGATTGATATATCGTGGTTACATATCACGTGGATCAGCGCTTGTAATATAAGGGAAGACGGTTACAAGACAGAACCGTTTTAGAATGTAAGGACATCCCGTACATGTCAGCCATCTTGATTCAAGGACAACGCATTACTATAGCACTTTTATTTTTATGTCAAGGTCAAAGGACAGCCTAAAAAGGGACTATTACGATTTTGTGAATTGGACTTCTAAAATACTTAGTATCATTCGATAGAGCATCCAAAGGAACATAGAGAACATAATTTTATCGCCGGAATTTAAATATGGATGGAGATAATTCACGTCAATATTCGAAAAAGAAAATCCTTTTCAGACACTGGATGCGCTTCAGTCAACAAGAACTTGAACTAGATCATGGAAACGCATAGCATCATTCGGAAATACACCTAAAAAAACCTAAAAACAGACATTTTGCGAATATTTAAGACCAAAATAAAAGTGGCCGCGTAAGAAAGTTGTGAGCAAGACAAAAAATGTACAGTAATTCTGTGCTTTCTTTCTCACAAGAAGCCATTACTATTTTGTGAATTCAATTAATTAATTGCACTATGCATTTTCAGCCATCCGATTCAGTTTCTTCCTGACAGCTGGGCCTCTACTATGGTGCCTTTAAACTAGACTCTAACCGACTTCCTCCCCACAGCTTCAATTCTACCACATCCTGATCTGACTGCAAAAAGAAAACGATATTTGATGCCACTTAACTCCATCGTATTTAGAGTCCTCCGACATAATCCCTTGTTATTTTCTTTCTTTCTTTTTCGTCGGAGTGCTTGAAAGCATTTCAGAAATCAAATTCACAAAATCTTAATGGTCCTTGTGAGAAAGGAAACACAATTATCAACACAAAAATATTTCTTGATGTTCGCTATCGTTTTTACGCTGCCGCCATTTACTTTTCGTTTCAAATATTAGCAAAATGTCTGTTTGGAGGCTTCTTTTTGTGTTCTTCCGAATGGCACTTTGCAATTCCAGTGATTTAGTCCCTTATAAGTTGTTTCAGGTTGTCGTCGTTCAATAAAAATTGTGGCTCATTGGTCTATAAAATAGTTGCGATAATAGGATGATAGTTGAGGAGTCGTGAGTTCGATTCATACTCAGAACACAAGTGTTTGGAATTCAATTTAAACTATAGATTGCGTTCTTCTAACACCACTTCCATCCGATAGAAGGTACCACCCGTACATCACCACACCTTCGTTTCACACTTCTAAAGGGATTCCTAGTTCAAAGATCTCTTTCTGGTCAGAACACTCATCATAATTTTATATTAATCTATGTATTTGGTGCTAGGATGTTCGAATACTATCATTTCTACAAGGCTCAAACAATCCATTAATATTTTATGTGAAACTTAATGATTGTTACTGCATTAAGAAACTCACAGAAAAATGGCATCCAAAGCCTTCTGAAACCCACTATGATAACAAATGTTCTTATAACTTATTTTCATAATCATATTTGTATTAAGGATAATTAAGATGGTAGCCGGTGCTTATCACCAATAACTAACAAAACATTATAGGATTAGCTAACATTTTTAAAGTGAAGCAAACTTGCGTTAATTTTTTTCGTAGCTTAACAATCTGCAAATATAGTGGAATTTCGGCCATTTTCACTTATGTTACTTAACAATAATAACAACAAGTGGGGGGGGATTTAGGAGTAGTTGACCCTTGCTTTTACCTTCCCAGCATTTGTCTGATGTGACCGAGGAAAACCTGGAAAACGCTCAGTCAGGATGGCCGGCACCAGCAATTGAACTTGGTAGTCAAAACTTTAATGCATTAATACTTTTTTGACATTTGTTTTCTTTCTCCTTAAAAGTTCAGTTGAAAGTATATATAATTTGTCTATTTGACAAGTAATAGTCAAAAATTCCACAGAGCTCATATTACTACTATAACTCGCCCAGCAGGTATTTCGTCTGACCTTTGCAATTGTTTTGAAAAGTTTATCCTTGTATTACATGTTTTTTGTAGTGTGCTCAAAAACGCAAATACAAGAAACGAATCAAGAATGATGTCGTAGTGGTGGGCCCCCTCGAAAATGGGCCCTGGCTTACTATATTCCAATATCCCCTCTTCTACTCTATACGGGCCTTAGTCAGAGTTGTTTAAAGGCCATAAACAAAATCAAACGAAAGGACTGATATTAACTTCTGTTATAAAAAAACCTGTTTTTCCACCGAGTGTTCTATCACCGAGCTGCGAAGCAGCGAGTTGCAGAAATAGAATCTCAATCGACGTCATGTGCCGTGGCGAGCCTTGGTATTGAGAACTGGTAGACATTGGTTTGTCAAGTTAAGCCAAAGGAGTTTTCTATATGTACATAACTTGACCGTCGCAAGTGTACTTCGGTAGTAGAGAAATGCGCAGATCTCGATTCCACGTCAATGCAGCGATGAATTATTTCCTCAAAATTAGCACAAATTAACATCTTGCCCATGAAAGATGGTTTAGCTTGAACTTCAATGGGCCTAGCAAACTCGTTGAAAATATATCGATAATTTCATTGGTGTAGCAGGCAATCATGTGCAAAAAACCTATTCAATGGCGTGTGTATAAAACCAGTTTAATTTCGTAGAGGAAAAAGAAGAACTATAAGACTGAGGGGGTCATTGAAGAAATAGTTGTAAGAAGTAGTGGCCTACTACTGTAGATATTGCACTCGCCCGTAGCTCGGGTCCAAATGCAAGAGATAACAAAAATAATACAGTCTTTCTCCTCATCTCTTAACAATCTTAAAGATAGCTTAGCTACCTTTTCCTCCCTTCAATGTTATAAACAACCTAAACAGAACTCACGTTATAAGGATTGCATAAGAAATTAGGGTATGTGGTTGGTTCTTCTGGCCTGAAATTTTTTTCAGGATTGAATTGTTGATACTATACGTACTTACATTGTCTGTTATCTTGAGGTCATGCGAACAAAACCTTGCAACGTTTGGTGCTGATGGTGAAACAAATAAATCACTCATATTTTGTAATTTAAAAATGTCTAGGAGTTAATAATATTCAGTCAAATTTCTGCAGAATTGAATTTTGAATTTATGTTAAGGCTATAGGCAACGTCAACTCCGACCGAATGGATGATGATGGGCGAATTGGTGGAATGAAGAAAGTGCGAAAAAATGGGAAAACCTACTCTCAGGCGTTTGTCCACCAGAAAGAGCGAATGGTAAGATCAAATCGAGGATTCCAACCACTAGAGAACAAATTTCAGCCGAAATATCGAAGATTATGCTACCTACAGCGGTAACGATTTAAACAATAAAGGTAAACAAAGAAACTAACATTGTAAGAAAAGCTAGAGGTAGCATATGTATCTAAACTATATTATATCCGTACGACTCACGGAAAACACGTAACCCGGTTACCGTGATAGCATCGCTAAGCAGAAATTCTTAGAAATAATACGAACTACACTAAGGATTAATGTTTGCTCGATATTGAGAATGCAACACACGTAAAACTACAAACAGATTCCAAAGTGAATGAATAGCTATTATATGATCTTGACGGTCTTTCTTATTTGTCTAATTTGTTAACATCTTTCTTTGCCCTACAACACTCTATTTTCGTTTCGACAAGCAGTAAGCTAAAAGAACCAAACGTTCGTTTCAAAGAGCAACCACAAAGCATTCTTCTGTTATCTGTTAGAAACCGTAGAAACCAAGCATTCCATAAAAAAGGAATTTAACAACATTTGAAGGAGTTGGAGCTACTTCAACAAAGTGTCCATTTTTGCTTCTTTTGACTATCTCTCACTTCGGTGTTTCAAATTTGTTGTAGTGACACTCAAAGACTCAAACTTCAAAGACATTAAGAATACTTTAGGTTTCCGTTTTCAGTGTTTGTTTATAGATTCTTCTCTTTGTTACTACACAAAGATAAGTAGTTTTTACTGGCTGATAATGATCTAAGATATTTTCGCGTCCTTTCCTCATGGCTTAAACACTAGCTGACATGTTAAAGGAGTTTTCTCAATCTCTTCCAGATTTTACCACTAATTTCCTAAAGACATTTTGGGACATGCGCGATATATCTTAGAAGATATTGTGCTGTGCTCAACTAAAGCATTCTTGCCGGACATTCTAAAATTCCCAGAATAAATCCAGCATATCTGCACCGCCGTTGAACTCGGTTTTACGCAGTGCACATGATGATTTTAAAAACGACTGCTTTTGTTTGTTTACCAAAACTGCCAACAAATTGAGTACATGTTGTAGAACACCAAATTGTAACTTCTAGAATTTCTATATCCTAAACAAATAAGTTTAAGTGTAAAATGTCTTCATATTTGAATTTCTGAGAACAAGCTAGTCTAAAGTGATATGTCGCATGACTCACTTCCTATTTAAAATTCTCGAGCGGAATCCAAGATGGTTACCATGATTTCCATACGACACCAGATGTAGCCCTTCGCCTATTGCCATTACTTAAAGGTTGGATCATATTCCCGCAGCGGTTTTAGCACGACAAACGTCTTCATACCTATTCCTTACAATGTACAAATAGGCGCAAATTGATACTTCAAAAAAAATCCTATTTCAAATTTTTGTCATTTTCGTGTATTACAGGTTAAAATCTAGTGAGAAAAAAATATTTCATGTAAATATTGGCTGAACAGTTGGGAATGTTCCGTCATGAGTGGCCTTCAATGAAAACCGGAGTCCATATGAAGAAAATCTTGAATAAAGAAACTAAGAGTGTAGTGAGAATTATATTGTGACTGCTCATAGCCTTAACATACTGTGAAAGATGCCTAAACATGCTGTGTCCAAAAACGCATATTGCAAAACTGTATAAATAGTGCGCCAAAGATTCTTCTTGTCAGATAAGGTATGTGTCAGGAGAGAAATTTTCAGGAGAAGAAACTCAAGTGGTAGATGCTTGTGTTTCTCCAAATTGTTGTCACATGTCATTAAGATTAAAATATTCAATACGTTCTAGGGAAAGCCAGTACATTATTGTTAAAATAGAGAGAAAGATTATATATATATATGTGTGTATGTTGTAAAAAATCTCCGGTATAGATGTTTACGTAAGAAGATACTTTCTACTGCACTTGCAATTATTTCCTGCTTGCGATTAACAATTATTGTTTGTAAAGAGGTTCAAAATATAGAAAATACTGCTACATGAAGTTACAAACAACAGATCAACATGTGGTAACAATTAGCGTATTCTTTGACTTCATTGACAAAATGCACTTGTAAATTTATTTTATTTCATTTACGTTTTCATTAGATAAGTGCACGTTAAGCACATAAAATTGTCTTATTTCTATACGGTAATGACATCTGGACAGTACACACATTCTACACCGCTAAAATAGCTGTGTTGATACAACACTTTTCGGTGTCCCAGGGCAATCACCACTTTGTGTGTTAAATCAACACAACACATGTTGTTGTTGATTTCAGAACTGAGAGAAGGAGAAAAAAAAAAGATATAAGCATGAAGTGAGATTTGAACTGTGTTGCTCAGAATTCACATTCATTGAGAATATGTCCCATTTCAGTGAATGCAAGCGATCAAGATGGCGACAGCAAACACTAGACCAGCATTAGATGTGTTGTTTTGACAAAAAAAAAAAGAAACAGTAATACTGACTGTGGTGTTTGCTGCTAGTGTTTGCCGTCGCCATCTTGATGACTTGCGTTCATTGAAATGGAACATATCCTCAATAAATGGCAATCTTGATCCCTAATTGACAAATTGAAAGTGATGAAACCATGACGTAAGTAGTTGGAGTAACTTTGTTTGTTTTCGAAATTCGGAAAACGTAATTCTGATCCTACATACTATTTGAATCTAGTATTTCTTCGGTAGTAATTTAGTGTAGTCTGTATGACGCTGTACCTCTAACTGAGCAACCCTGTACAAATCTTAGTTCATACTTCTATTTTTATTTCTCCTTCTCCCAGTGTTGAAAGCAACACCGTAAATTATGTTGATTTAACACACAAAGTTGTAGTCGCCTCGAGGCACCGAAAAGTGTTGAATCAACACCGCTACTTTTTTCTGTTTATATGAAGTTATGATAAACTTTCTTCCTAGCCCATGCGTTCTCTATTTACACAATGGCCAGTAGTTTTGTTCGAAACAAGTTAGATTCTGTCTGATACTTGCCGATACTACTAAATACCAATTTTGCTCTTGTGGTTGTTACATGTCACATCTTCTAAACTGTGTAAATCACGCTAGGGAATGGTTGATGAGAAAATGTTTTTAAGTAATAGAATCTTTCTTGCTCTATCAATCAGGAATCAGTCTTAAATGAAGGTTTTATTTTATCCTGTTTTTAAAATAATGACACCTTAAATATCTAAATACTTAATACTATATTAGATTATACATTTATTAGAAATACTAAATCAAAATTCACGAAAGCATATAGGAGCAAATCGATATTTAAAAAAAAATCCTTTTTCAAATTTTCGAAAAGCTTGGGTCTATGGATGCCATTTTCTGTAATATTCAGACCTAGCAAGAGAGTGTCTGCATGCTGAACGTTATGATGTTTAATCATTCTTATCCTGTTTTATAGGAGTTTAAGCATGTCCCTTCGCCGAAAAATGCCGGATTTTGGCCTAAAATATTTGAAATAAGTGCTCGTAAAAAGTCTGAAATTTGGTATCATGGAAACTTTGTATGGGTCCAACTCACAATAAGTATTGAAACTTTTATATGGAAGTTGTTTGATCAGTGGAAGCGGATTTTATATGTATACGTAACCTTATATTACTACAGTACTTGAGACGCGCAATTTTAACTCTCATGAATTACATTTTCTTGACCAAATAACTTAAAAATAAAAGTTGGAAATTTTACTATGGATTGGAAACATACAAGACCTCCTTTAACACCAAATTCAGACTTTGCCATTGGGACTCAATGCAGATATTTAAACCAGAATTCCGGCAATCTTCGGAGAAGGGACATATTTGGACTCCGTTAGAAAATAAGAGGTGTGATTCAACGCAATAATTTTTGTATGCAAATATGCTGTTAGTGTGTTTAAACTCTACAAAATATTCAACTCCTTCTTCCAAAATTGTGGCCTTTGAAAAGATACTACGCTCGCATTTGCATGGTATGACGGAGAAAATCTGCTTGCACTGACAAAATCACTTCGAAATAAAAGTTTAAATTTTATTATAAGTTGGCTTCTTTGACACCAAATCCTTCACAGAAAGAAATGTTTCAAAATCCAATTTTATACAATTCGTTACTCATTTTTCAGCCTACTTTTAAGGATGAAGAAATTCGGTTAGAAAATGTGCTTCCAGATCTTAAAAATACACTTTAGCAGCTACAAAACGGTTTTTTTTTATTTTTTTTATTTTTTTTTTTTTTTTTTTAGATTCTCGGGTTTTCGTACATGGCTACAGAAATAAATTTTCACCAACGGAATTTTCCAAATGTTTATGTTCATAAAAATAAATAATTCATGCTGTACCTTTGTGGACCACTTTTGTCTCCGTAAATAGCTAGGGGGCCGTAGTACATAGCTTACCCAATGTTCAAAAATTATTTTAAGATGGTAGTGCGAAGTATATTCCCTAGAAATATGCGAATATAAAAATAATTAAATGATTTGGCACTAGAGTCTTTAAAGAACTGGATTGTAGCCAACGTTCGAAGAACTGCTCTTCTGTGCATAAATGATACGATTTACGTACGTCAATTGAAACAAAGAAGCAGAAAAGTAGAGAAATCTTGAAGTAGAAAAGTTAAGCCAGAATAGAGTAACTTCATTCTATGTATCCCATGAAACTAACAGCGTTAATACATTTAATAAGGACAGGGATCATTAGTTAAGAACTTAATTTGTTGCGTTTTCTTATCATAAACATAGAGAGAATAAAGGCTAGGCTCAAATATTATAGGAGATTACACTAAATTTATATGAATAATTGCAAGTATTATAAGAATATGTTAATAAGAGTATTCGTCATCTTCTATTTTTTAAAATTTATCATAATATTGTGCTAATATTCTCTACACCCTTTCCGGATAATGAGTATTATTACATTCAATGCTCTACAACACAATGAGCTGCTATCACATATTCTGACTTCAAGCAATAGGCGCACGAATCAGCGGTGGCTCGTGATAAAGTTGCAGTGTTGCGCAACAACCCTATTATCCTTCTATTTTTTTAATGAAAAAATAAAAGATCAAATACTCTCAATGTGGAATAAGTGAGATAGTTTTCCCTCTTTGTTTAAAGAAGTCGTTGCCTTCTTCAACAAAGAGAAAAAATCATATTTTAAATGACGATTCATCTGATTATGATAAGATTAAAGTGAAAGCTATTCTCAATTAAAATCACATAGTTAGTAGAAAATCAAGTGAGCATGAAATTCAATATTAAACGGCAAATGAAGCTTATTGCCTAGATGGAACTCCGATAAGATGTGCTGTTAAAAATTGTGTAGATGTTGATAGGAACTCTAAGTAAATTTCCGCAGAAGTTTAAGTATTTCATATTGTTTGATTGAAATCAAGGAAAATAACTGAAACTTTTCGAATGCTGAGATTGTTAGTTACAATTGTTAGTTCTGCATATGAGCAGAATGAGAGAACGGTTTCCTATCGTAGCCGTGAATGCAATCTGTTCAAGTGTTGCTGCCGCCATCGTGAATACGTCTTATTTTAAAAGAAATGAGAAATATTTTCAGTGAATGGGAATTCTGATCCCTAGTTGACAAATACAAAAGTGAATTAAATGTAGCGTAAGTCGTGGGATGAACATAATTTATGTCTTCTGTGTTTGCAACACACTCTAGTGACTTTCCTGTCTGAAAATCTAGGGCAGTCGGTAAGACACTGGACTTCTAGCCACAGTAGCACACAAACGTTGAGATATGCTGGATTCAACGTTAGTAGTAATTTTAACGTTTCATATGTACTGAAGTATTCGCCTGTTGAACGGTTTATTCGACGTTTAGAATCAACATAGTTTCCCACGTCCAGAAGTGGAGTATTTCGGAAACTTTTTGTAACGTTGTGCTTTCCCACCTGTTCAATGGATCAAAACCACATTTTCTTTTTCATTTGACCATTTTTTTTTTCATTTCTCTCACATAGATATATTGATTTTGTTTGTAAATTCCCTACCGGTCTGCAGTGGAAGTCGAAGCTGGAACTTTCTGCATTCGTCGATGGTAGTTCGAAGCTGTAACCACTCGACCACGAAGAATCCTAATACTCATTAATATTTTGTCATTTCTTATTTATGTTACGAAGACTCATAACGTTGCCCTAACCCGGAAAGTGATCCCATATTTTAGCAATGTTGTCAAATATCTGATGGGTCGGAAGGGAAGAGAAAAATCAACGAACTAACACAAGATACAATCAGTAATTCTATATAGTGTCTAATTCCAACCTATACTGTCTGGTTTCCGGGCAGTTTCCTCAGATTAAGGAATTAATCCCCGGTTATCTGTCTCCCTGGTTTTGAGGGATAAATATGTCTCGAAATTTTTTATTCTTTTTACAAGAAACAAACATTCGAAAAGACTTCTATCTAGGGCTACCAGATATACTCCTTTCAGGGGTCCTAATTTTGTATTCTCTACTTTTTCGATAAATCCTTGCATACTCTTTGTATTATTTCTCTTTTCTAAAATCATATTAGGAATTTTCTAATTGGCATACACGCTCATTTCTAAACATTAAATTGAAGCAGTATAGATAAAAAGTATTAAGAATGGAGAAATTTTTCATGTACTGGGGGACTGGAGAAAAAGTATCCAAATTAACAGTTGCAACAACAAGAAAGAAGTTGAATTATCGTGATCTTCCCTGAAAAAAAAATGGCCATCTAGCCTACGTACATGAATTTTACTTCAGAGAGTTTTCGTAACATAAAACGAACAGTAAAATAGTAGTTACTAGCTAGATGGTTTCGTGGTTGAGTGGCTAGCGTGAGGAGCTATTAACGACAAGTGTGGAAAGTTCCAACTTGGAATCCCACTACAGACGCTTTGAAAATGTACAAGCTTCGTGTTCTTCTTTGGTCAAATCTAAAACGTGGTTTTGAACCACTGAACAGGTGGGCAAATACCAAGTTACAAAATAAATTACTTATCCTCTATTTTTTGTCGTTGAAGACTACATTGGTTCTAAACTTCGAAAACACCGTTAAACAGGCTTGCACTTAGGTGTGTATACAACTTTAAGTTACGAAAGAAGTCTAACGTTGAATCCATTGTTTTTTAACGTTTGTGTGCAACTGGGGAGCTGATTAACCCATGTTCAAATTTCCCTCGGATGTTGCTTATTTTTCTCTTTCTCCCAGTATTACTGAATAGTGGTTGTTTTTTTACCCAAGTTACTGGACATTATCAGGTAACTACTGCATATTTGTTTAGCTGTTTACAAACTTTTCGGAAAATTTTTGATAGTGTGATTGGTTCTATTGCATCCCTGACGATTTAATGTTTTCCAAACAAAGTTGATGATTCGAAGAGGGAACGGCCATAGTTCAATAAAGTAAATTGTTTAGTAACTGAGAAAGTAGTTTTGTGAATATACTCAAAATATAACTTAGTTTCCTTTTTCAATATTGATTTTAATTTCCCCACTAATTACTGTAGGTATAATCAGGTAACCTTGCTTGAGATGTAATAGATGCTACTTAAATTTAGAATGCACTGACATCATATTTCTTCTGGATTCTTCAGTTGAAACTAACAATATGTATACTTTCCTTCGTCTACAAATATGCTCATTCAGGGATAAACCTTTTCGTCCTTCACTTCCTGTTAATATTCTTCTTGCATAAACTAAATGTCTTAGATTTTCGGTATTGAACGTTCAACGTAGTTATACAAAAGAACTTCACTCAATAAACAAGGAATAATTCAAAATTTCATGAATAAAAAATAATCGAATTAACATATAATCAATAAGTTCTATCAATAAAATGTTTAAACTATAAACGTTACGAGATATATATTTAAGAAATACAAACTAAGGTACGAGAAACTTAAAATTTCATTTCAAATGCGTTATTACGTGCAGAGTAAACTGATCAACATAATTAATGTTACTGATATTTGCTCATGGTCTTCAATAATCTCTCATAGTCTTCCTGTCATTGATTTCTTGTTTTGTTTTTTCTTGAATAAATAGAAAGTCTTAGAAAGGCTTATTGAGCTTGAGTTGACCCACCTTGCTATTTCGACTGAGATTTTCCCTGAATTATAAAATACGATTCCTCTAAAGATATCTTTAAATATGATCATGGCAGCTACTGTTCCTCTTCTTTTGTTCATGGAGGAAATTTTAGGATCAAAGTAGTGTCTCTACAAAAAAAGGTGTATTTTCAGCTTCTTGTATCATTTTAAAGCACACTTCATGCTCTACCTTGGGGAAAAAGAGCGTATTTCTGCTTCCTTTCTTTCTGAAACTAAGCTGTTAGCGGGACATACAGACACCATAGCAGATAATGTAAACTTATCATGGAATTTTGTAGATACGCTCTTTTGTCTGTAAAACATCGGAAATGTTTCGGTAAATATTATTTTTTCTACATATAAAACTATACTGCATACTGGCTATGAAACTTTTAATATATGTATGGATAGTTTTCCTCCTAGTCCTGTCGTTTAGGGGAAAGGAATATTATTAAGATATTTCATATGACAATATTTAAATAAAGTAACGCTCCAAGTATGTTTTCTATTATTTGCTAGTTTATAAATTTTATAAGGCAAACTTATTTTATACATTACATAGTTTTTCAGTTAATTTCTTTATAGATTCTCATAATCTAATAAATTTATGTGTCATCAGCCTGAAATTTGTGCATAAATTTGCTAGACAATCCCTGCTAAGCTTGAAATCCCATAAACACTACAATTCGGTGTTAGAATGGGAAAATTATTGAGTAGGGAAAAACGCTAAACACAGAAAAATACGCTAATGAGAGAACCGACGAGGAGGCAAATGTTACATGAAAGACCTAGATTGTATTTTGCCTTCATCCGTAACGGATTTGGAAGATCCTCTTGGCAGCCTTTCTTTTCCCAACAAGAAAAAAAGCTCCAACGAAATAAAGAAAAAAAGAAAGAAAATGAGAAATAAAATGGAGTAGATGTGTCGACACAGGTAATTCAAATAAATTCAATTTCTCAAGGACAATTACCAAACTTCCCAAGAATAGCTACTGCAACATAGTTAAAGAAGGGTGATTCTAGGATAAGAAACCGGAAATAGCACAAATTCTATTCGTTCTCTCGCTCTCTCTTTATCTCTCCTTCTGTCTTTCATTGTTACTTGCTCGATGTTGTTGCTAATTAGTTAGGATGATTGCTAAGGACTGTGGTTCCACGCCTACTGGATTTTCCCATAGATTTGTCGTCAAAACAAAATAAAAAGAAGAAACAACTCAGGAATAGCGCGCATGCGCAGAGATGAGCCAACATACCGAAAGTGATCGCCATTCAGTCTTCCCTCGTACATTTGTCACCCTCCTTGAAAACTTGATTCTTTTCCACTTTTTTCTCGTTCCTTGCTGTCTTTTTGTGTTTGTGTTCCAAGTGATTCTTCTCTCTATTATTAACTTTTGGCTTTGTTTCATGCTCTAAAAGCAGGAGCATACGTAGAAATTAAAAGCGAGCTTTTTTCGTGGTTCGCATTCGCAATGAACTGCATACTCATATGGTTATGAACAGGTGTGAGTGAAAGAGAATTCCTGTTAGAATATATTATTATCCTGCTGCGTAGATTCTAAAGGCATTCACACAAATAAAAAAAAAGTTTAAGGAAGTATCTACTTACACTTGCTTGTTAACTATTATTTAGGTGAAATCTGTTTTTTGAGTGTGAAAACCTAGCACCTTTTACCCTTCGTTATTTCTATTGGCCATACCACAAAAAATAATTGCATATACTACGAAATAACTTCTTTCTTAATAGTGTTGATAAATTTCTTCGTTTCTTTCTTCTTTTTGGAATGTAAGTTTCACTTCCCTGACATTTATTGTGATTTCCCTAGTACTAACTTGACTCAGTTATTTTCTCGAAGCGAGGATAAGAGATTACTTTTCACTAAAATATATATTTAAAATGTTACTATTGGAAATAAACGTGCTATTGTGCTAAATTTGCGTTGCTTTGGAGACATTATGACGTAACTGTAATTACTACATTATGCAGTTTAATGTTTTCTAGAATACAAAAGAGCTCATTATCTACATTCCGACGGAAGTAACTGAATCTCGACAACATCCAGAAAACGCGGCTACATCATTTCACCTAAATGTAGATGACAACAAGCTAAAGAAAATGTAGCTGATTTACCCAAATCCGTATAATTTGCAGTTATGCCACTACATGTATCCAGCGAAGTCAACAGTGTTGTAAACTTTAGGTCTACAAAGTATGCAGAAGGCTATTTGTTTAAGTGGAGAGATTTCCCCTTACTTCGAGTATATGCATGTATTTCTAGTTAAACTGTTTTAGTAACAAATAACACACTGACTTATATGCAGGACGGAAAAACTGGTGTTTTGTAACAAATATTGAGGAAAACTATTAATTTTTACTTTCACTAGATAAATTCTCAAATATTCTTTGATAGAAGTTGTAATACTTTAACGAAACAAATGTGATTATTTCATAAAATTGTTTAAAAAGCACCACAATGTTAATTAATATACCTGTAATGTTCGTATATCTTATATTTAATTTTCGTTTGTCACTATGGGCTTATGTTTACTAGAATTATGAAACTGATGAGGGCAAGTCGTATAACTGGTTAACATAACCCAATATGAGAGTTTATACAACGCAAATATGGAAAAGGTATGCGATCATTCATTCATTACCTCACAAGATAAGGCCAGGAAGTGTAAGTGATATTTTATAGATTTATTTACTGCTGATTCCGAATCTGAACTCCACTTGGTCAGAAGTTCAGATTCGGAATGAATTATGAATTTAGACAACCATCACCGTAAAGGAAAATATAAAATGGCACTGCGTTTTCCTTAAGTTCCAAATATTATTAAAATTACTCTTATAAATAAAATTTACAAAATGAGTACAAAAAGATATATATATACAGCATATATATATACACAGAAGAGAGACAAACAGAAATGAACATTATCTTCAAATCGTGTTTTCTTTGTAAATGAAAGTATGGAAGAAAAGAGGCCATTAAAGTAAGCACTCCTTCTTGGTAAACTGGAATTACTAAAGGTAATTAAGGTCGTTGATCACTCAGATGATCAAGAAAACTAATCCTGCTTGATGTTTGGATGAGACTGCTAATATCCGGAAAGGTAATTCCGTCTGAAAGCTATGAAAAGTGTAAATACCATTGAAAGTGTAAATAGAAATGTTTAGTTTCTACTAAAAGGATTGTCTTTCTTCCTGTAAATCTCTTTCAGTATGTCTTTTTGTCAGGTTTCATCGCTGTGACACTCATTTACTTGTTTTTCCTTCTCTCTTCTCCAGGCCCCACGCATATATAAGTGGGAGAAGAAAAGAAATGAGAAAAAAATATTCTACTTACATCCATTTACACATATCATATGGACGTTGAAGTATAAAATAAGAAGAATACGGTTGTCAACGTTACCTTCTGTTGCCTTCTTTTCTTTCTTTTTTCCTTTCATTGACATAATGCAAAAATAGCTGCACAGGTGCGTTGCGGGTGGCCTATGTATGGGAGTAACGGATAAATAGTTCTACGTTAAGTTTGTCTTTGTAGTATCAAGTTCCAGACCGGATGTGTTTTCAGCGAAAAGAGAATAAGACAGACAGAGAGAGAGAGAGAGAGAGAGAGAGAGAGAAAGACGAGAGGAGCTTAGCCAGATCATCACAAAACGTGGACCAGGTGTCTTTTCACGGTGATTAATGAGTCGATCCAGCTGACTATGGAAGCGCTATGATAACTCTTTCTTCTACTGTCTCTGGTTTTCTCTTACTTTCTCTCTTTCTCTCCCAGTATCCTAAAGTAAGAACAGGAAACATCATTTACATCCCAATGGAGAGACGAAGCAGGAGAGATAGATGGAAAGATATATATCTGCAAGAAACGCTAAATGTGCCTAGTGCTTTCATTTGGAAAGGCTTATACAATATACTGTATGTAATGAAAACACATACCTTCCTTTACTATCTCTTTTCTCCTCCACTTTATTTTTTTCCTTGTCGTTTGCTAAACAGGCCATTCAGTTATTCACGATAAAGACACTAAGCTTTTAAAAAAATTATTCCATCATGTCCAAGTATGAAACAAGAACAGTTGTCATCAAAGGCTATAATCGACCTACTTAAAAAAGAACACCTGCGCTGTGGAAGTAGAGAACGCAACAGCAGTGTAATAGTTCCAGATGTAGAAAGAGAAACAAAGATGTTCATTATATGGACACGGTTTAGTCGCTTATGAGGTATATAAGGGTGATATGTAAAGAGGCAGAAGGTAAGAGAGGTAAAGATTAGAACATGCAGTTATTTCTTGCATGCTTAAATAACAACTATGTCCATTATACAAAAAAAGTATCATATCAGACAGGAAAAAGACACCAGCGCTGCTTATATCATGGTTTAAGTATGGACAATCAAGATTATTTTGATCCTCTGCAGGTCATTATAGTAGTAGTTTGGAACCATTTCAAAAAGGACACTGAGAAAATATTGTGAACATAAACTAAATTGCTTATTTTGATGCAAACGTTGCATACAGAATGAACTATACATTTTGTACAACTGGATTATATAATATCCATAAAGTCGTTCTGTTTTGAATCAACGCTCAATACTCGATTGACTAAAGTTTTCGACTCCTTTTTAACAACAATCTTAAGATATTTTGCAATCTAATCCAACAAATTTCCTTTTCATTCTCACATTACAAGTAATGTATTTTGTACTGTACTGTTGAAAATAGGCCACTAATGTCTTTCAGCTTGCTATTGAAATTATTGTTCTGTTCTCGCTCGTTCTGTTACAATCCGGTCTTCTTGATCCACTGGTCGCGTCTTGAATCCAAAGGAGACGCATTCACAATGTATATCTTCCTGATTAATGTTTTTCCAGGCATTTATCTAAGTTTCACTGTCTGAATGGTACCTCGGCAAGCTGTAACAGCCCCTCCCCTTTCTCTCAATCAATAGGTAACGTAATTGTAAGCCAAAGTTAATAAATCAAAAACATATTCGGAAACTATTATTTTGAAAAAAAGGAAAAGACATTGAGATGAGTGAGGCTCCTGCACACGCATCAGTATTATCTGAAACAAAACATTGAATAAGAAATTCAGCAATATGCATGGTGTTTGTTATGCCAAATATCTAGTCGTCTAAAAGAGTTATCAAAGCAAGGAGTTATCAAGATACAAAGAGTTATCAAAATAAAAGAATAGGGTTCACAAAAATTTAAAGAAGTTTTATTTTCTCATTCCAACTGATTGAAGTCGTTTAAGCCATCTTAATCAATGACGAAAGTGGAA